>VYZX01026628.1:173529-186755 GCA_013401335.1 Brachypteracias leptosomus
CCCCCCTTTTCTTCCCCTTCGCAGAGCGGAGGCTCAGAGGATCCCCCGCTGACTCCAGGCAGAGGCGGGCAGAGGCGCAGGCAGCTCCTGGAGTGACTGGGAGAACTGGGAGCCCCTCTCCCCATCGCACTCCGGAGCCATGAGCAGCGCCGTGGTCCTCGCCCACCTCCCAGACCCCAGCAGCAGCTTCAGGGAAGACGCTCCCCGACCCCCCGTCCCCGGGGAGGAAGGAGAAGCGGCACCATGCCCGCAGCTCTCCAGCTCGTTTCTCCCCAAAAGCCAAAGCTTCAAGGCCATGCCGGTGCCTCCTGCCCCGCGGAGGAATGAGAACGGGCTCGGGGAGCCGGAAGGCAGCGCATCCCCAGACTCCCCTCTGGCCAGATGGACCAAATCCTTGCATTCCTTGTTGGGAGATCAAGATGGTGCCTATCTTTTTCGGACCTTCCTGGAAAGGGAAAAATGTGTGGATACCTTAGACTTCTGGTTTGCCTGCAATGGCTTCAGGCAGATGGACCTTAAGGATACCAAAACTTTAAGAGTAGCCAAAGCTATATACAAAAGGTACATCGAGAACAACAGCATCGTCTCCAAGCAGCTCAAGCCTGCTACCAAGACCTACATAAGGGATAGCATCAAGAAGCAGCAGATAGATTCTATCATGTTTGATCAGGCACAGACTGAGATTCAGACTGTGATGGAGGAAAATGCTTACCAGATGTTTTTAACTTCTGATATATACCTCGAATATGTAAGGAGTGGAGGAGAGAATCCTGCTTACATCAACAGCAACGGACTGGGGAGCTTAAAAGTTGTCTGTGGCTATCTCCCGACCTTGAATGAGGAAGAGGAATGGAGCTGTGCAGACTTTAAAAACAAGATCTTGCCTTCAGTAGTGGGACTATCCAGCAAGACTTTGAGGGTTACGGCGAATGTCAGAGCTACGGAAACGATCGAGAACGGGTACAGGTAAGGGAACCCCTGGAAATTGTGCTTTGTTTTAACTTTGAGGACTTTCGGGAGTGCTTTTTGGAAGGAAAGCTGCTGGTCTGACATGTTGGGAAGCTAGCAGGGAGTTGAGGCGAAGCTGGGATTTGGGGGCTTCCCTGCACCTCCAAATGCTGGAATCTGGGGGTGTTGGCTCAGTTTTGAGGTTTTTTTTCCCCTCTGTGCAGAGAAAAACAAGATACTGTGCTCTTAAGCCCTCTTGGCTCTTTCAGTTCTCTTAGAGATCAAAAAACTTCAGAGCAACTATGTCCTCCGGACATACGTTAATTATTGGTTCAACTTTCAAACCTATTAAGAGCAGTAGTAGAGTGGATCGTTCAGACGCATGAATAATGTAACCTACTAGTTCCCCAACTCCACCATCAGCCAGTGTTTAACTATGTTGGTTATGTGGGAAGCAATTGTGCGGTCGTGGAGGAGGAAATATATGAGCTTATTACATCAAACTGCAACTTGCACAGAAATCTGCTTTTATTTTGACCGTGTGTGTGTGTGATGTGCAGCCTCTCCCATCGTGTTGGGTGTTGGTACTGTGTCAAAGCCATTTAGGGTGGCTTTGAGCCAATGCATACAGGAGGATACTTACAATTGAGTACTTAAGGTAATGGAGATGCT
This sequence comes from Brachypteracias leptosomus, assembly GCA_013401335.1. NCBI lineage: Eukaryota > Metazoa > Chordata > Aves > Coraciiformes > Brachypteraciidae > Brachypteracias > Brachypteracias leptosomus. The sequence continues at coordinate 175,150 of VYZX01026628.1, forward strand.
CGAGGTAGAGTAATAGTAGATCTTTGGTGCCCTCCTGTACATCTTTGGTGCTCTCCTTTGGCTGTGTGCTCAAAGTTAGGCTCATGAGAAGGTGCTCGTGTCTAGTGGCAGCTCATGAGGATGCGGGGAGGGTTGTGTGGTGGCAGGGTCATCTTGTGCCCTTGGCTTGGGGTGCATCACCCTTGGAACCCCCCTCTTTTGTTGGTAGTGTTGGTGGCACAGCAGTGCGAGGGTGAGGAAAGTAAGAGCCATCTCCAAGTGAAGAGGGGGATGGGAAAGAAAGGCTCTGATGAGCAAATCATGAGTTGTATAATCCTCTGAAAATGTATTCTTTCCTCTCCCCACCCTTGCCATAAATGTGGATTGTTGAATCAGGGCTGAGGGGAGAGGGCTCCGCTGGCAGATGTGCGCTCTCCTCTGCTGGCCCAGGAGGTTGGGGTTTGCTATGGTGAGTGTTTGACATCTCGTTTACAGGAATTTTGAGAGCGTGTCTGTGATTCATGGACATCAAAGGGCATCAGGCTTCTCCTGGGGAGGCTTTGCTGGAGCTTGCCCTCCTCTCCTGCCCTGCGGAGAGCTTCCAGCTGTGCCGGGCTTCCTGGTGCCAAGCTGTGGGGAGCTGGGAGGGTCCCCTTGCCCTTGAGGGTGCTGCAGAGCCAGAGGCCTCTTTGGTCCTCTCCCTCTCCTGGAGGCCCTCTCTGCCAGCCGAGGGGTGATGGGTGTGGGGTGCAGACAGGAGGGATGCGCATCGTCCTGGAGTGGCCTCTGGACCTCTCCTGCTGGGGGGCTCTGCTGGGGGGTCACTGGCTGGCAGCTGGTGTGTGGAGGACTTGGGTTTTGGGATCCTCATCTCGTGCCTGAATGTTACTGTCTGAGCATCTGCTGTTCTCCAGAACTTGGTTTGAACTGCTGCCCTTCGCTTGCTTTCCAGGAGGGGGATGTTTGATGCTTTTATCTCTCAGCCTTTGTTGGTATTCAGTGCTGGAAGGGCTTGGCTGTAATGTTCTACCAGAGCTGCAGGCCCTGCTGAAAACCCACATGTGCCTTGTCCAGGAGAGTTCTCGCAGAACGGTGGCTGCTTGCCTGATTAGTGCTGGGGTTTTTTTTTTCCTTTTTTTTTTTNNGTCCAGGGGGGCCCTCCGCAAACGGTGGCTGCTTGCCTGATTTGGGGTGGGGTTTTTTTTTTCCTTTTTTTTTTTTCCCTTTCTTTTTTGTCCAGGGATTAATGCAGCTTGCTCCTCACATGTCAGATCTACCCTCCTAGGACATTAGGTAGTGCATTTCACTTTGATCACTTTCTGTTGAATTTCCAGGAGCTTTTGCTCTCCATGGGGCCAAGAGATCTCAATGCAAAGAGAGGGAGGTCAAGCTGAGATGCTTCTCAGTTCCTCCCTGAGCTATCCATTTGTGAAGCCACTTGTGCATGCATGTGCTAGAAGCTGATGAGCATATGGATGGGTTATCTCTCATCACTCAGCATTTAGGATTGCGTTTAGGATTGGAGCTGAAGCTTGCACAAAGTCTTTCCTGGTGAGTGGCCAAACCACACCTCCCTCCTCGTGTGTGTGATGGAATTAAAGAATTTCAGCTCAGCCCGTTAGGGTTTTGAAGCTCTGTGCAGGCTCTTGCCATTCGCTCTGCTGGGTTTCAAAGTGATTATACCAGTGGAAGCTGGGAGCACTGGGCTGGGCACACCTGATGGTGGAGTAGAGCAATCTTGGGCCAACCCAGCAGTGGATGGGGGACCACCTGGAAATCCCAGGATGTGGAGTTACAGCAAAACAGAGACTGTACAAGTTGAAAGACTTTGGCCCCAGCATCAGTGATGGACAGGAGCAGGAGAAGTGAAGTGAAAACACAGAGTTTGCACCTGGCTGCAGCCCAGGCGCCCGCGTGCAAACTGCTGCTTGTCTATTTGGAGCCCGAATACAGGGAATATTTTCAATGTAGAACCTCTCTCTTGTCCTTCAAAGCGACTCCCCTCCCCTGGAGGTTGTGGTGTGGTTAAAACTGGCCTCCCCACGCTGCTCTGCTGGACCTGGCCCCATGCTCCAGGAATTCCAGCTATTATTTATACACGCTTCTAAATTTATCACGCACGACTTTGTGTACACAGAGGGTGCTTCTTCCTCTGCAGGGCCACTGAGTAGTGGGGTTTTGTCCAGGCCAAGGTGGACTCATCTGCCTCCCATTAAGGTCCAACATCAGTGGGACTGGCCTTGCTTTGGGAAGGCTGGGGCTTGCAGATGGCCTTCTGCTGGCTCCCAGTGCTTCCTGGCCTTTGAAAGGACCCGCCGGTGGAGCTGCTTGTGTGTGAAGTTATTGGAACCAAGTTTGGCTTCAGTTATCAAAGTAAATGATGCCATTGTAAAGCTATTCTCCAAGCAGTGTTCTACAATTAAGAGCATGGAAGCTGTGATTAACATAGTTTTGTTAAAATATACTTTTTTGGGGGGGTTGTGCATGCATTGGCTTTTTTTTTTATTTCCCTTTTTTGTTATTAAACCCACGATTGCTCAGTGATGTTTGTCCCAAGAAAATACTTAATGAGATTCAATTTTGCCTCAAAATGCTCCTTGTAGATTTTCTTCTCTCTCTCTCTCTAAATCTGTGGTTTGAACTGCCAGAGTGCTTTTATTTCTGAAGGAGCAGAGCTTGACAATAAAAAAAAAAAAACCCAACAAACCCCACACTTTGAAAGTGCACCCTCGTAAGAGGTGATACAACCAAGAGCCCCTGAAATTTTCATGGCACTATAAAACCTCTGATATGCCCATTGCCTAACATAGCATGTAGAGAGTTACATGCTGTGTGTCATCACATCAAGATAAGAATAGGCTGAGAAACATCAGACATTCTCCTTGAAGCTCCAGAGCAACTGCTACCTGACAGCTGAAAACACTTTGCATGTGGGGTTTGGAGCTGGGCTGTGTGTTTGTGTGAGCAGCATCTGTGGCAGGAGACCACCGCTTCCCCCTGGAATTTAAAACCCTCGCAGGCAACTTGATGCATCTGGGTGCAATTACTGGAGTAAGGTGGTCAAATTAAAAGAGAAAAAAAAAAAGAAAACATAGCAAAAGCAGCCCCTGTTGGTTTTCTTAAAGGATGGGGGGATTTCTGTGTTGGAGGTGGAGTGTGGGGGCTTGTTTTAAAAGTATGTTGACTTCTTAGGGATTTTTTTTTAACCTCCATGAGGTGTTGGTAGGTGGATGGGTGCTGCAGCCCAGCACTGATGGGAAGATGAGTGAGTTCTGGCCACTTTCTCTAATTATATCTTTCCAGAGGCTGTGTTTGGACACACCTCCTCTCACTGTGCTGTATTCATATGGTCCTGCTGCCTCCGCCCCCAGCAACCCAGCTGCTGGAGGAACCTGGCAAATCAACCCTCCTGGATGTGACCAGGGGTGACCCAGACACCTCCCAGCGGGGTGGTGGTCCTGTGCTGGGGAGCATCCTGCACCCCTGAGCCTCGCGGTCCTCAGATGTGCTCCCAAGACATGGGATCGCTTCAAATAAAATAGTTAGAAGAGATGCAACCCTTGCATAGTTGACCCAAAAGCCCACCAAGGACCTTGGAAGGGTCTCTTGGACTGCACAGAATCAGAGCAGAAGACTACATGGTTTTTAGAGGAACTTTTTTGTAGTAGTAGTAGGATAACTTAGCTTTCACCCACATGTGGAATTCATTTATCTTTGAAGGTTTAACTTCTTTCCTGTGGCATTCCTTACTATCTATTTTTTTTCCCCCTCTTCTTCCCAGATATATATTTTCTAACATCTTGATCTCCCCATCAGAAGTGCTTTGGCCTCCTTCAGAAAGGAATGCAGCCCAGGCTGGGCTGAATACCTGCCTGCAGCCAGCCCCGCGCCTCTCATACCAGAGAGGCCTATCTTCCCCTCCTTTTTTTCTTGTTATTTTTTTTTCCCCCCCTTTTTTCTATTTTTTTTTTAACCTCAAGCCTTTGTGGAGCTCCTGTTCTCGGTGCTGGCGGAGCAGGAATGCGCACCGGGGGTGCCTGGTTGTTTGTGAGGGATGGAGAGCGGTGGGAGGACATTGCTGCTCACTTCAACCCAGCTGGTCCCCTCCAACCTCCCGTGGGGGCAGGGAGGTGGAAAGCCCATTAAAAAAAAACCTGCCGAGCCTGCTGGCACATTCCTTAGGCCCCCAAGTCCTGGGTAAGTGGCCCTAATTATTAAAATCAGCAGTCCTTATCAGATGACAAGGCCTTTGGCTTTGATATACAAAGGCAGAAGCTTAACAACCCCCTCTTTCCCTGGAAGAGGAACAAAATGTGCACCTTCACATGGGGCTTTCAAACCTCCCTGCATAATCCCCTTATCGCCTGCCCAAGATATGTATATTGATCCTGGCTGGGAAGTTGGAGTGGTGGGAGGTAGTGGGGGACCCAGGTCCGACCATCCCCCTCCCCGTGTGATGACCCTGCCATGGTGACCCCACCGTGCTCCATCACAGCCCGTGTCACTGCCCATGAATTTATCACACCACTCCTGGGTACTCAGCTCAAACATCCAGGCTGGGCTTTGGGTTTGCTTCTTCAAGTGAAGTCAAAGACGTTGGTCTCCATAACTCAGGTGCCCATTAATACAACCTGCCCTTCCTGTCCTCACATCCCTCATCCTCCTCTTCCCACCCAGCTCTGTGCACAAAACCACAAGTTGAACAAGCAGTGGGTTCTTCTAAAAGCTGGACATTTTTATTGTGTGTCTTTATAACCCCAGGAAGATGGCACCCATCTATGGGTGGCCAAGCCTGAGACAGCAGATTCCAGCCCTGTCCATGCCTCCTCTGATGCGTGGTGGTCCTGCTCCAGTAATTTCAGGCAACACAGATACCACAACTTGTATTCCCAAAGGTGCCCTAACTCCTGTCTTCAGAGTAGACTCAAGCATTTATTAATTGGTGTATTTATTAGTTGGTGCCTCAGTGATTTTCAGTGGGGCTTGAGCCATGAACTTCTTGATCTTTTGCCTACTGATGCCAACAGCAAAGCTCCTGCTGCCCTCAGCAGCGCAGCACCAAGCTTTAAGGACCAGGTTTTTGAAGGTCTCAAAGTATGCAGAGGTGCTTCCTGGAATTTTCTAAAGCACTCTTCCAATGCTAACAGCAGCATCTTTCAAGTTGGACTTTGGGTGTGTTTAGAGTGTGTCCTGGTTGCTGCTGATGTGAGCAGTGGATGGTTGGTTGCTTCTAAAAAGGTTGAGCAACCAGTGTGCATGGTTCCCATGAGGAGAGTGCTACCATGAATCTTATGTTCTTTCCTCAAGTAACTAGATCCCTGTTGTGCTTGTCCCTAGGTCCTTCAAGAGGAACGACCCCGTTAACCCTTACCATGTGAACTCTGGCTATGTTTTTGCCCCAGCAACCAGTGCCAACGACAGTGAGATATCCAGTGATGCCCTGACGGACGACTCCATGTCGATGACGGACAGCAGCGTGTGAGTACCTTGTGTTGGCCGGGTCCTTTGGGGGGCACCATCTGTGATGCACCATGGGGGCTTACAGGGGTGGTGGGTCCAGTGTCACCACCCATCTTCTGCTCGCCCTTGACTAGGGGCTACCAAAACTGAGGTGTAGCAGGGCATGGTGGCCTCGCTCGTGATGCAGTGGCCGGAGGTATCGGATGGAGTGAAATAATGAATCCCTCTATGGCTGTTTTGCAACTGCAGCTGAGCAAACATGTTCTCCCCATGCTAATGGTGCTGCCTGACTAACCCAAGGAGCATATCTCCCTGAGCCTTTGTCTTAAGGCCAGGCTTCCTTAACTAGTTATCAGTCATCAAAGAGGAGGAGATTACTTCCTGTAGGAAGTACTTTCTGTAATTAAGGTTTGTCATTAATGGCAGAATGTACATTAATAGGGCCAGTGACCTGAAGGGGCAAATAGCTGCTCATCTAGTGTGGCTGGGGCAGTCTTCAAAGAGCCATTTGAAAGGAGCTGCATGGGTCAGGTCTGGGCGTTTCAGGAGCGTAGGGATGAGAGGTGATGCTGTGGCTGAGCCCAGGAATTGCAGGGTCTGTGTTTTGCTCCTGACTCTGCTGAGAAGTGTGCAACTGGGAGCAGGTTGTTTGGCCATTCTCCTTCAGTTTGCTTTCCCCAGCAGGAGAGAGATGGTGCTTTTGTGTCTGGGGGTGGAGGGGACAGCAGGACTCACTCAGTGCTCCTAAGGACCGTTTTCTTCAGCTGGGCAGAAGGCAGGTGTTGCCACTTGTGTTTCATGATGTTCACTCAAGGACAAGTGCTCTAGAAAAGCCCACCTGTAAGCAGAGTGCTTCATTCCTGGTCTTCATCTCATAGGTGAAACTTGTCCAGTGTCTGTCAGATGGGCCCAATGATTCCTGTGTCCTCCTCAGAGAGGTTTGCATGCTGGGTTTTTTAAGTCAGCAGCACTGTGAGATGATGCACAACAGAAAACAGGATTTACCAAAAATCCTTGATGCGTAAACAAAAGCTTTTTTTTTTGTTTTTTTTTGTGGGTTTTTTTTTAATGCACATGTTTTTTTTGAACTGATATTACAGAAAAAAATAGTTTGTTGTCCCACCAGATTCCCTTATTGAACAATATTGGCATTAAATAAAAGAGCTGAATCATAGGGTGACTTCTTTATTTCTTCTTACTGGCTCTGGTTGTATGTGATCATGTGTCAACAGAGCATTCATTGGGTTAGTCATTTCTGGACCAGTGTAGGGTCACTTGGGATTCACAGGGCTAGGATTATACCCTCTCTTCACAGCAATGCCAATTGTAGGCCTTATACAGATGAGAGCACTGAGTGAGAAATAAAGTGCATGGTGGATGAAAGGCTTAACTGAATCGCTTTCAGCCCATTGTTAGTCCAGGGGAGCTTAGCGGGGATGAGAGGGCAGCAGCCCGCTTTGAAATTTGCTTGAACAAGTGAATAGGAGCTCCCCATAAAGCAGCGCGTGAAAGGAGCCTGCCTGTTTTTTCCTGCCATAACAATAGCCCGTGCAGGCTGTGAGAGTTTGGGGAAGCTTGGCTGATTAAACTGCCCGCAGCTCCAGGTTGGGGGGCGGTGGGGAGGGCTGGGGAGGGGTGCAGAAAGGAAGATTTCCTCCTGCAGCACCGCCCGGGCATCCCCAGAGCCGTGCCAGGCATGCCGGGGTGGTTTTTGGAAGTGGGAGAGGTAAATTGGCAGTTTGGGAGGCTGGGCTTGAAGTTGAGGCTGATGTAAAACTTCCTCTGCAGAGGCGAAGGGGCGGCTGCCAAGGCTGCAGTGAGGGATGTGGGATTTGCAGCCTCTGCTGGCACCTGGCTCTGCTGGTGGCTGAGGATGCTGTGAATGTGGCTGGGGCACAACCTTCCTGGTGCTCTTGTGCCTCTGAGGTTCTGCCCCCCTTTAAGAGGACCTGGGTTTATTCTGTTTCACCAGTGTGAATGCAAATTAGTGCTTTTTGGCTCATCTTGGTATCAACTGAAGGGGAAGAACTTGTTCTGGAAAAGTCTGTCAGACCTAGCAGTAAAGTGAGGGTTGCTTCTTTTAAAATAAACCCAAATCTGAACTGTCCTGGAATTAGGAGAGGCCTCCAAATAATGCCCAATCTGCCTTTTTTATTTTCTGAGAGATGCCAGGGATCAGTCTGTCCGTGTACGTTTTGTAATAGCCACAAAGCCTCATGCAAATTTCTATTTCCATTTCTTGATTGGTGGGGGGGAGAGGAAAAGGGGATTTTTTTTTTTATTTTTTTTTTTTATTTGCTTATATCTTATTTATGGATTTACTTTGGACACAGGGGAATGCTGCTGAGCAAACTTCAAATATTACCTTATCTTACAAACCAGGCTTTTGATGTTGGCAAGATCAGAGGCTTGTTTCAGAGCCGTTGCCAAATGAAGATGGGAGTGAATGCATATGCGCATGAGTCTGATATTTCAAAGCAGCAGTAAAACTACATTCAGGTTAGGTCAGGCACATCTGAGTCAAAAGGCTAAGATAATTGGCTCAGCTTAAATGGCAGCTGACTGGGTAGAAGACTTCAAACTAGTGTTTCCCCCAGAAACAGATTGGCTGAGCCCCAACCTGGTTAGCTGAAATGTTTATAATTAAACTCTACTATTTGGTGCCTAAACTCTTGGAGCTCCTCAGCCCGCAGCTTTTGGTAGCCAAGAAAGTGAGTGGAAATGTTTGCTGCTGGAGCAAGGGGAGAGGTGGCACCTGGAGAGCTGGGGTTAACCCTGGTCCTGCCCCAAAACCTTGGGCCAAGCTCGGCCTTTTCATTCCAAAGGTGCTTTCTCCTGGTCAGGGGAGTCTCCTTCAACATCAGGGTTCTCCTTGCTCCCCATATCTCTTGTACCGAGCCTGGCTCCATCTCCATCTGTCCTTCCTGCAGCTGAGGTCACCCGTTCAACGCTGACATTGTCCATTTCCCCCCGTTTTATGTGGAAATCCTGGGTTTAGACAGCACTCATTGAAGTGGCTGGAAAAGTCCCTCCCCATTCCTCAGGCTGATGTTCACAAGCTGCTCCACAGCCTTCCCATCCCAGTGAAATACCTCATTTTGTTTTCTTTTTTTTTTTTAATCTTTTTTTAAATTCTGCACGTTGTTACAAGTTGTAGAACTCCTCTGACAAGGCAGGGCTGCAGGAGCAGGGAGCAGGAGGGGGGATGTGGGGCTCTCTGGAGTTTTAGAGGGAAGGAGAAGCTTTTGTCCCTACCTGGACAAAGGCAGATCTTAAAGAGGAGCTGTGCTGTTGGGTCAGCGTTGCTTTTCCTCCTCATTTTTCGTGGTACAAGTCCCCATTCCTGCTCCATAACCTGTCCCTTTGGGCAGAGATGGTCTCCTCAGAGCTGGGAGCTTGAGGAAACCCTGCAAGGAGATGTGAACCCAGCTTGATGGCCACAGCAGAAGGGTTGGGGATGACATCTTGCACTTGTAGACCTGGAGGGAGGTGGGGAGTGTGGGAAGGCTGTGGGGCTCCCCGTTGTCCTTTGATGTCATGTCCTTGGGTGCCTCGTGTTGGATGCACAGACCTTCAGCTGCTTCCCCACTCTTCCCCATCCGTTTAGAGAGGACACCTCCTCTTTCATTGACTATGTTAATGATTTTAGTCCCATCTGTACATATGCATGTGATGTGCTCATCATGGCATTTTAACTTATTTTTAAAATGTCTGTTTTACTTTATTTACTGATTATTCCCTATATTGAAGGTCTTTGCTTAAGAGACTCTTACCAAGACAAGCCCCAGTTAACAGATGCTTTTCTGACAGTACAGGTGATTTGGTTTCCGCCTTAGATTTACTTTTCCCCTATCCTCTCCTAAACCTAAGACATCTCATGTGCCTTAAGACATGTTGCTCCATGGGTTCATGGAGCAGAAATGCTTGGTGGCCACCAGCAGCTGTGATCTGTGGCCATGGTGTGTGGTGACCAGTGTGTGCTGAGCTGCTTCCCCAGAAGGTGCTCCAGAGCCCTGTGCTGTGCAATGGGGACTTGAGGACAATTAGCTCCTTTCCCTTGTAATGTAACGTGCGTTCATGGACGTGTCTAGAGGAGGCTGATGTTCATCTTGTGGTATCAAGGACTTTACAGTCCCGGCGTGCTCGCTTTTATGATAAAGATTTTCCCAAGTTTATTAAGAGGAAATTGTTCTGATCCTTCACCCCAGGCTTTGCAGCTTGAGTTTGCTCATTAAAACACTGTAATGGCAGCTGAACACTTTGACCAAGATCTTCACAAAGGCCTGTGATAGTGTGCTTCAAACCTTGAGCGCGGCGTGATGGCATCTAATCATCCTTCTCAAAAGGAGGGACCTGGTGTCTCTGGGAGGGTGTTCCCTTGTGCCTTGTCCCCGTCTGTGTGTCCAAAACGTGTTGGTGTGTGCCCACCACCAGTGTGGCCACGGGAGGTGGCTCACAGGGATGCTGTGCCATGGTGGCTCCTCTGGCAGCAGTGTGGGGCCACCACTGTCTGCTTGGCTGCCACCACCCCAACTTGGGCAGGAGCTATTTTCTGCTCTCAGGAGATGAGTCAGGTGTGGGGGCAGGTGGATGAAAGGGATGGGACCAAAGATGAAGGTTATTCAGCCAGTCTGAGGGAAGGGGTGGAATTAGACATTCAGGATCTCCAGGCATGCTCTTCCGGCTGTCCCCGTTGTCTGCACAAGGCCCTTTAATCCCAACTGAGGTAATTTTTTGTGTGGCCAGATGAAAACACCCCAGGTTGCCTCAAGCAAGCTGTGCAGGGGGCTGTTCCCACTGGTCTCTTCTCAGGGCTCCCTGGCCATGGGCTGGTGTGGCCAAGTCATTCCTGGAGGGTATGGCCCAGCTCTGCTCATGCCTCAAGGTGGCCTCCCTGTGCTAGCTAGCCTCAGGGCAGGAGAAACATCCTGGATCTTAAGTAGGGCTAGAGAAGGGGAGCAACCTTTTGGTGGCCATCCATGTTTTTCTACTGTGCTAACACTCCATGGGGTGTTCCCAGAGCTTGAGGAAACTTGTGGTCAGAAAACAACAAAAGTGTAAAGGGCAGGAACAGAAACCTAGCACTGGAAAGGCCTTTCTGGAAGGTGCCTCAGAAGTGAAGTTGATGGGGTCATTGGACTTCTTCCCACGTGGAGTTGCCTTCAGCTTTTGCTTAATAACTGCACATCCATGTAGATGGTGACACAGGCACTTCCCAAGCCACCAGATGTTCAAGGCTTCAGGTGACAACCAGAGGGCTCAGCACCTCTGGGAACGTGGGTCTGGGTGACTGGGTGGTGGAGAAGAATCTCCATGGGGAGAACTCTGACTGATGGTGACTTCTCTTCCATGTGCAGAGATGGGATCCCCCCGTACAGGATTGGGAGCAAGAAGCAGCTCCAGAGGGAGATGCATCGGAGCGTCAAGGCCAACGGTCAAGTTTCTCTACCTCATTTTCCGGTAAGTTCAGGTGGGAGCTACCAGGGTCTGGGTTGGCCATGGGAAACACTGGGCTGGAAATGGGTACTCGTGGTGGGAAGAGAGCAGGAGAGGACAGTGTTTCCATCCCTGTGTGATGCCGATGAAGAGAAGCTACTTCTTGTTTGGTAGGGACCACGTGCTGTCAGCATCCTTGCAAAAACCTGCTTGTGGACAGTCACGTTTTGGTCCTTCCTTGAAAAACTAGATGCTAACTATGGCTTTTCAGTGGCACTGAATTTGTCCTCCTGGTCTCAAGCCAAGCAGAGATGCCCAGGGTGGGTCTAGTGAGAGCCTTGGTGCTGAGCAAACCAGGACTTGGCCTCATGCACATCACGGGTGGCCTTGGCAAGGCCACGGTGTGTGAGCTGGTGGGAAGCAGGAGCTCCCAAAAGAGAGATGTTTGCAGCAGATCATGTCTTGCTTTGAGGGGACCCGATTCATGGTGTTGCTGTGCTCTCCAAAATTAACTCCCTGACTTGCTAATTCACTCGACTCGCAGCCTCCTGATTCCTGCAGTGAACAAACTGTTTACACAGACAAGTATAAACTTATCTTGTCCTGAGATTAATATGCTGAAATTCCTCTTTCTTGCTGTCTTAAGCAGCAAGAAATCATAGATGATATTTCTGGTGGAGGGGTGGGGGGTGGTTTATGTGGTTTTTCTTTTTGGTATTTTTTTTTTTTTT
>VYZX01026628.1:188919-258260 GCA_013401335.1 Brachypteracias leptosomus
TTTTTTTTTTTTTTTGGCTTTTTTTTTTTGATGTTTGACAACAGTCTTTGAAGATTTTCTACTTCAGAGTAGCTACTGATGGGCTGGTTGTACTACAGAGAGAACAAGCGGGGTTCCTCAGAGTGCGACCAACTGCTCCTGCCGACGGCAAACGCTGGTGGGGAGGATGTCACTCCATGAGGCCACAGCACTAGCTCATAAAAATCCAGAGCAGACCATGCCTAGTTGCGGTCGTCTTTTCATCCAAACATGGAGACACAACAAGCGTAGCGGGGCTGGAGATGCCGCTCCGGCCAAGCGCCCGCGCCCCGCGCTAACCATGCCTTGTGCCTTCTGTCCCCGCTCCTTCTAGAGGACCCACCGTCTTCCCAAGGAGATGACCCCGGTGGAGCCGGCTGCCTTCGCCGCGGAGCTCATATCCCGGCTGGAGAAGCTGAAGCAGGAGCAGGAAACCATGGACAGTCTGGAGGAGAGGCTGCAGCAGATCAAGGAGGTAGGAGGATTAACCCACCCGAGGCCGCTCGCTGCATGCTGGAGAGGGAAAGGGTGGGAGGGGGCCATATTCTGCCCATGTTTCCATCACACTGTGGTTCACAAGCTCATGGGGGGACGTCCCAGTGCATGCCTCACCGGATCCCAGTCCTCTTGCATTTATTCCTCACCATTGCTTGGCCGGCAGGATGAGGAGAAGGAGGGCTCGGAGCTCCCCAGCAGCCTTCAGAGCAGTCGAGAGATGGTGAACCCCCAGCATCCACAGCACCCGCTCTCACTCCTACCCTCTGGCAGCTACGAGGAGGACCCCCAGGCCATCCTGGACGAGCATCTCTCCCGTGTGCTGAAGACCCCCGGCTGCCAGTCGCCCGGCATGGGCCGGCACAGCCCCCGCGCCCGCTCCCCCGACTGCCTATCCATGGGCAAGCTGCAGCCTGGCACGGCCTCGCCAGCAGCATGTGCCTTGGTGGGCAAGGGGTTCATCACCAAGCAGACCACCAAGCACGTCCACCACCACTACATCCACCACCACACCGTGCCCAAGACAAAGGAGCAGATCGAAGCGGAGGCGGCACAGCGGGTGCAGTGCTGCTGCCCGGCAGGCAGTGACTTCTACTGCTACCCCAAGTGCAAGGGCCACCCGAAAAGCACCGACCCCCCTCTCCCTCCGCTGGAGCCCTTTGGGTAAGTCATGAGCATCTCCCTCCATTGCACCCACCCCAAACCATCACCTCATCAAGCCCTGCGATGGGGCTGCGCCTTGGCACAGCGTGGGGGGCTGATGATGGGCTCAGGGGGGCTGATGATGGGCTCAGGGGGGATGACGATGGGCTCAGGGGGGATGACGATGGGCACAGGGGGCTGACGATGGGCTCAGGGAGGCTGACAACGGGCTCGTGTCTTCTTCTTGCCCTCAGCAGGACAGGGACGCTGCCGAAGAGGCCGGGCAGAGCAGCGGAGAGCATCGCCGTGCCGGCCGGGGACGGGGGGCTGCCGGGCCCCGGTGGGGTGCAGCTACCGGGGGGCGAGTCGGACCGGGCACAGAACGTCTGGCAGTGGATGCTGGAGAGCGAGAGACAAAATAAGCACAAGCCCCATAGGTAAATAGGCAGCTGTCTGCAGCAATATCGCTCCCGGTAAATATTTATATATTACACGGGCTGTCTATTTTTACAATCGCTAAAAACAAATGAGACTCTTTGCTCCTCCGGTTTAATATAAAAGCTGTTCCGCAGAACCAGAAAAACCACAAAAATGTCATGTTTTTGGCAATAAACCTCCTTTCATGTTATGACAGACTTTTGAGAGGGAGCGAGCAGAATAGGAGCTGCTATTAAAGTCATATTTTCCAGCTTTTCTAACCCGGCTTCTTCCCTTCCCCAAGCACACAAAGCACAAAGAAGGCCTACAGCTCCGACTTCGCCAAGGGGGCCCCCGGCCGCCACCACCCCTGGGGGACCAGCAGCCACCCTCGTGGGGCACAGCCTGCCCACCCCTTCATCCAGGACCCCGCCATGCCCCCGCTCACCCCACCCAACACCCTGGCACAGCTGGAGGAAGCATGCCGCCGGCTCGCCGAGGTCTCCAAGCCGCAGAAGCAACGGTAACGGTGGTGGGAGGGATGGTCCTGGTCCTGTGGTGGGGTCTGGGGAGCAGGAAGAATAGGAGAGGTTTGCCCCGTGCCGGTTGTGCTCTCTTCAGCCAATGGTTGGCAAAATGGTGGGTGAAGGTGGACCTAGGTAGAGGTCAGCCGTGGCACCACGCCATGGGGACGTGTGACGGCACGGCTTGGCCGAGCCCCAAGGATGAGCCTCCTTGTTCCAACCCCACCCTACCCTGGCGCAAATAGTTTGAATCCTAGACTATTACTTCCACTCTTTTGATGGCTGTAATTTGCCCATTTTTCCTCTGGGATGGGCTCCAGCTACATACCAAGTGGAGCACTGGACTGATTATCGTTCAGTTGGGTATGGAAGGACAAATTAGCCCACAGCATTTTTAATTCTCCCTTTGATTGTTTACAACATGTGAGGGTTGATACAAAGAGCGAACTTAACGACCCACAGGAGACTTCAATTAAGAAGATTGTATTTCTACAATTTTTTTTTTTTTTTTAAGTTTTTTTTCCTCTTTTTTTTTTTGTTCCCCCTATCCCTCCTTCCCCACTTGCCCTCCCTCTCTCCACTTCAGATGTTCAACCTCAAATCAGCAGAGGGATCGAAACCACTCCGCTGCCGTGCCGGGGGGGAACACCCCTTTCTGCAGTGCAAGTCTAATGACAGAAGAGTGAGTATTGCACAGAAAATATATATATACACACACATATCATAATTATATTTTTATTAAAAGGATTGTGCTTTGAAAAGAGAGGAAATTCTTATATCTGAAATTTTGTCTTTCAAACATTTCTTCTTAAAGGAAGAACAAAACATTTTCAAATCTTGTCCCTGGCTCTTTTTAACTTGCATTCCTGTAAAGTGGACAAAGATTGGATTAGTCTAATTACAGGATGGTTCTTTTAACAAGAAATCTGCTACAGAGAGGTCTAAAATGGCCTAAATAATTAAAGTTTTCTTTCTTACCCTCTTCATCTTGAGCAATGAGTAATGTTTGAAGTCCAGACTGAGCCACCTGACTAGAGCCTTTCATTTTTAATTGGTTGACCTTAAGTCCACCAGCTGTCTTTGCTAGCAGCTTTTTTTCTGAAGCCACTCTACAAAGACTTAGAACAAATTAGGAAGACTAAATTACTGCGGACTAACACTTTGTGACCTTTTGACATGCCAAGTGTACATTGCCTCAGAAGCAGTTGTAGATTTGGCTGCATGGTATTCACTAGAGCATTGCCATTTTGCTGGGTAATATTGTTTTAATTATTCTCTAAGAAGGGCTGCTTAGTGCAAACCACGATGAGATCCAGTTAATTTTATCCTTGCTGGAGAAATATAAGATTACCTGTGAAGCCCCAGTTGCTTCAGGTGGAGAATCTGGCCCTGCCTTTGCTTTGTTAGCTGCTGGGGGTTGCAGGTGGGTTTGTGTGAGGTGGATGAAACGAGCCTTGTAAAATCAGAGGTGGACAAAGTGGGGCTTGTACAGATGCTCACCTGGCCTGTGCTCCTGCTCTGATGCTTCCAGCAGGCATCTAACCTCCATCCCTCACTTCTCCCAGCCATAAATGGGAGGAGGTCTCTGCTGCCCGTGGTTGGGAGCTTTGCAATGTTGTGATTCCCACCATCCCAGCGAGCAGGAGCTGTCGTGGGAGCCCAGCAAAGGGCTGTGCCTGACAAATTCATGGCAAGCACAGGAATATCTGAGTTTCTGGGTCACACCCAGGGTATTTCTGACCAGCACGCTGCTGTGTTGAGGGTGGGGAAACGTCCTGTTCTCAAGTGGAAAAATAGAGGGTTTTGTGTCTGCTTTCTGTTTTTCAGCCACAAAGAGCCAAAGAAGCTGCCAGTTGTTCACACGTCTCAGTCCAGTGAGTTGGTTGTCACCTATTTTTTTTGCGGAGAGGAGATTCCCTACAGGAGGTTGTTAAAGGCCCAGAGCCTGACACTTGGGCACTTTAAAGAACAGCTGAGCAAAAAGGGAAATTACAGGTAAGAAGCTGTGATTTGTTTGTTCTTTAGAATATTCTAATAAGTCAACAACAGATTTTTTTTGCAGGTCTACCCACAGTGACTCATTTACCTCACTTTTCAAGGGCTTGTAGATTTTACTCTCTTCCCACTCAACCCAAGAGGAGCTTGGAGATGGAGAAAGGGACCCTGAGCTGCAGCTTGGCTGTGAGGCCACCTCCTCTCCATCTCCCTCAGCATTCATGCTCCAACCCTTGTCCAAAAAGCTTGAATACCAGGAAGAACTGGGTTGGCCTTGTGGCAAAGGTGTGGAGCAGTGGTGGTCAGTTTCCAAACTGGGGTCAGCATCCATCTTGGTGCTGGTCTCCTGCTTTACCTGTTTGTTTAATTTTTTTCTTTTTTTTTCCAATGGTGTGGCCATAAATGGGGTGAGTGAAAGGTTGGGATGTTGGACATGTAGCTGAGATGCAGCGAGCTCACCTTTCTCTTCATTAGGGAAAAAACCTCTGCCCTAAAGGGAAAGCTCCCCCAGCAATCCCAAGTTCCTCCTCAGAAACACCACCAAACCCTGCCTGCCTGGTCTCCAGGGCCCAGCTCCCAGTTTAACCAGTTTGCTGCTTCCCCAGCTCTTCCAGTTCCCATGGCAGTAGCTTTGTGTTGGTTATTTTTTGCTGTACTTTCCCAGTGGATCTGGGCACTAGTGGGGGCATCTGTTGGCCACGTCTCCTGCAGAGTGAGCAGCAGAGGGAAGTTCTAGCTTTTAAATTTTGAATTTGCACTGAATTTGGTGCTTTGACAAGCCAATAGGCCTGACCTGTGACCTTAACCTCCAAATGGTCACTTGGGTTTGGTCCAAGGACTTCCAGCTGGTGCTTCATCACTGGCCTGTCTCCAGCTTTGGAGAGTCCACCTATGCAGATCAGAGATAGGTCACCCAAGGGCATTCTCAGGCTGGGGGATGCTGAGCTGGGGTCTGGCTGTGGCTGTTGCATAGTGGGGCTGGATTAGTGCCAATCCTTCCCCAAACCCATCTCTGCAGCCCGCCCAGCTGCCATCAGATGGCAGCAACCTGCAAGTGCACCCAACCTGGACAACCTGCAGGAGAGGGCTCTGGGCTCCTGCCACCTTGTGCCATTTTCCAGCCCCTAAACCCTCTCCTTGTCACTCTCCTCCTCCAGCTGATGCATCCTCGTGCCCCAGTTGCAGACCAGTTTCCCTGGCCTCACCACTGGGGTGCTGTGCCAGTGGCTGTGTAGTCCTACCCCCACCCAAAAAAAATATTCCTTTTTTTTTGGTTTGTTTTCTGTGCAATGCCCGAGTGCAGAAGGAGCCTCCTCTGTGGCCCAAAAAAGCCCCTCTAGGTGCAATTATTTGTGCCTTGTCAGACTGTAATTACTTTAGAAAATGTTTTTAAGTGACTGACAAGGATGAAACACCATTTTGCTTAGATCTCACCCCCCCCCTTTACACCTGGGTAAAGACAATACAGAAATTTCTAAAAAGCACTTGGGTACGTGCCCAGTATTTTATCTCGCACAGACACAAGGTGAAACTAATTACACCAATGTGTGCACCTCCAGGGAATCATTTTGATCTAAGCTTTGACTTTTGGCTGGACTTGGAGTGAAACTGCGGGTGACCTTCAGGGAAGAGGTCCACAGTGCCCGGAGTAGCGTGTGTGTGACGGGGAGGCACTAACTAGGCTGCTTTGGTCACATCTGGCATTGATTTCTTTTTAAGGCACATTTAATAAGCATGTCTTTGAAGCCCTTGCCTTTCATTTAATGCACAAAGACATGCAGAAATGCTCCACTCTCCAAATTCTTTATTGATTGGATCAGTTTGTCAGGCGGGTACCTCGGGCTCCGCCGATGCCAGAGCTGAGCGACCAGCCCTGCCGTGGGGCAGCCACTGGGAAATCCACCCTTTGCTTTCCTTCTCCCCCCCAAAAAATAGAGGAAAAAAAAAAAAAAAGGAAGAATTAAGCAGTGATTTAATACCGATGGCGTTAACAAAAAACAAACATCCCCACACAAAAAAACTGGGTGGTGTCGGGTAATCTGAAGATGGCAGCGGTTCAAAACAGAGCTGTAAGGCCAGGCCTGCTCGCCTCGATTGGTGCCAGATGTCCCAAAAAATAAAATAAAATAAAATTTAAAAAAAAAGAGCAAAGCTTGCCACATAAAATATGTTTCAATGGAAAGCCCATTTCTGAGCAAATAGGAGCAGAGCGACTCGTTTGAAGATGTTGTGGGGGAGGATTTTTTTTTTTTTTCTTTGCCTCCTCTTTTTTTTTTTTCCCCCCCTTTTTTTCGCTGGGAAATAAGGTTGTAATTATGTAAAAGGTCAGAGTGTGTTTTCTCAAATAAAAAATTTTGTAAACACAGCCAGGGCCTGGGCTTGTGGAGGAAGTTACTGGGAAGAGCTGCTGTTATCTGGAGAGGGGGCGGAGAAGGGGAGGGGGAAGAGAAAGTTCTTTATAATTCATTCAAACTTTCCTTGGCTTCTTTTGGGTCCGTTTCAAGGCTTTGGGCCTGGGGAATTGTGGCCTTGACCTGCAGCGTGGAAGTTGGAGGGAGCTGGGCCATCAACTTCAATGAGTGCAGGCTCTGGAGGACTTAAATAAGATGTTTTTCCTCGCTGAGCCATTAAAGACGCAACATGTGTCAATTCAGCTTGGAATGACTTTACAAAAATAAATCCTAACCATGCCTCGACTAAATGGGGCTGGTTTCATCTCCTCGACTAAAAAGCCAGCTTTGATCCCCCAACCCAAATAATTTTAACATACCCTAAAAATAAATAGATGTGCAGGCTGTTGTTACTGAGTATTTAAAAAATGTGTAATAGAACAATCACTAAAAAAAACCCCAACCCCAAACAACTTCTAAGACCCTGCAGTGGCTCTTTCAGCTTTAATAGCAAAACTGAGCTTAATTTGAGCTCCTTTCCCATCCTAAAAAAACCCTAGTAATTGCAAAAGCCTTTCCTCTAACAAACATCTGCCAGCCTCCAGTTGTCTGCAAACTACAGAGGAGGGGTTAATTTTTATTTTTTTTAAAATACTTTTCTTTGTAATCCATCTGATGAAGGTTTTTTCCCTTCATCCCTGGTGATCCCTTGTCCAAGGGAGCAGGGATGGCCAAGGAGGTGTGCGGCAGCAGACGGGCAGGCTCCCTAAATGCTACCCCTCTGAATGGAAGCCCTTCATTTGTGCATATGCAATTAAGCAGCCTTAGAAGGAAGAAAGCTCCAAACGGGATAAAAGGAACCTTTAATCAAGAAGCTGAACGGTCTAATTCAGGATAATAGAGGGGTCCTTACTGTTTGACACAGGAGGGGTGGGGGTGCTTTTTTGTCTCTGGGAGCTGTTGGCTTCATGATCTAACGACCCGGAGCAAAAGAGCAGGAATGCAGGACACTGCTACTTGACCTCCCCGTGTCACGTCCCGCAGGCTGGACCAGAGCTGCTCTGGCCTCTGGAGCATCAGGAAACAACTACAGGACTTTCTGGCACTTCTAATTCACGTATCCATTTTGAGTGTGAGGCTCACGGGTTGGTTGTTGTTTTGGTTGGGTTGTTTTTTAAGAGGAGCACCACAGAGTTTCAGCCTCTGCGTTGCAGGAAGCTGGGCTGGTTTTGCTTTTAATCCATCCCCATGCCTAAAAAGCTGCTCCTTTTAATAACAGTTGCTAATTTTAATGTTGGGCTCCAGCTTTGAAACAAGAAAACACATGAAAGAAAGAAGGTGGGGAGAGAGAGAGAGAGGGGGAGCCTTAAGAACGCTTTGCTTTGAAATTCTATTTATTTATTTTTTAAATAAGATATTTGCCCAGAAATCACCACACTTGCTAATTTTCTGTATGGCTGGGGGTGTCCATGGCCAATGTGTGTAATTTACTCCCTGTAGAAGCTGAGGAGCCTGCACAGCCCCACTTTCCCCATCCCATCCCCATCCCATCCCCATCCCTGCAGCCCCAGGGATGCTTTCATGTTGCTGGACCTGAGGTGGTTTGTTTTTTTTTTTTTCCTGGCCACTCTGGGTGCTGGAGGAGCATCCTAGGAGGGAGAGCTGGGAAAGGTTGTGGTTAAAAGAGCTGCCAAAGCATCCTTTGCTTCGCCTTTTGATTTTTTAACTGTGTTTTAATTCTCCTTACCACAGATACTACTTCAAAAAGGCGAGCGACGAGTTCGACTGCGGCGCAGTGTTTGAAGAGATTTGGGAAGATGAAACCATCCTGCCCATGTACGAAGGGAGGATTCTTGGGAAAGTAGAAAGGATCGATTGATGGCATCTGTGTTTCTGAAAAGTTAAGCTAGGAAAGTCTTTGGACACACAACAGTAGTGATGACAAGGAAAGGAGAAAAAAAAAAACCACTCTGAAGGAAAGTTTTGAACCAATGAAGAAAAAAAAAAAAAAAAGTGAAGTCTATGAAGACTTTGCTGAATTAGCCTTAGAGGAAAAAAAAAATGGCATTTATTATTCATGAGTTGGGTACTGAGATGATAAAAACCCTGAACTATTTATTAAAAACATGACCACTGTTGGCTATTGGAGATGCAGCCCGTGTTTGAGAGACTTCCATACATAATATATGATTTCCTGGGGATCTGAAATCTATGGACTAAGAGAAACTGTGTATAGCTTACCTTAACAGTAATCCTTATTGATATTTATTGAACAGTCTGTTTTCCCTTAAGTCCAGTTTTTGGATATGCTGCTTTAACAATGGAGAAGAGAGGGGCTGGGAAGTGGGGGGACGGGAGGAAGGATTATTTTATTTTTTTATATGGTTCCCACTATCTAAAATTAGGAGTTTGGCTATGAGCGTATTTGTGATTTTTATTTTTTTTTGAAGAGGGAAGGAGTGACATTGTGCCCAGTATTTCTCCGAGTGAAGATAAAACTTTTCCTAAAGAAATAATAATAATAATTAATAATAAAAGAAATAAAAATACTGTCCTACCATCCATCTAGAGACCGGTGCATTTGAATCTATGCTGCTCTAATTTGAAATAAAGGTCTTAAGCTCTAAAGACATTAGATGCAATATAACAACAGCAACTTAGTTTTGTCCATGGATTTCTGCGGGGTGAGTTTTCTTTATTTTTGCTTTGCTGCTGTCAGTGGTGAGGGTACCAGGTAGAGCAAAGCCCCGAGCCTGGGAGAGCTGCAGAAGGAGCCATCCAAGTCCCATTTCAATACTTTGCCAAAAGGACACGTTGCAAAAGCCAGGTTTAAAAAAAAAACAACAAACAAAACAACAACCTATAAGGTTTTGGAATAAATATTCCATATATCTAGCTGGGTTTCTTGAGCTGTTCTCCTTCAACCTTAGCACAACTTGTGCTGCAGCGATGGGGCTCAGTTCCAGAGTGATGTGGAGCCCAGACCTCGTTGCGTGGTGGGTTTTGGTTGGGTTTTTGGTTTGTTTTTATTTTTTTTCTTGGCCTTACCCTCCCAACCCCCACGTGAGCTGGGGGTGAAGCCTCCCTGCAAACCCTGGCAGAGCTCTGGGGTGCTCTGGGACCGAGCAAACCCTTTGCTGAGCAAGCCCTTTGCCTTTGGCCAGTGGGGTTTTGTGTTGATTAAGTTAATCTGTGCGTCCTGGTTGCCATTGCTACTTTGTGTAAGTCTGTATATATTGTAGAAAGAGAAAAAAAACAAAAGACAAAAAGTATGGTGGAAATATTAATACACTATCTCTAGTGTTGTTAAAATTTAATCAGTACAGTACCTGTGCCTGCATGGTGTTACGAGGCCATGCGTCGCCCTATATTCAGGGTTCAAGCTTTCCCTTGTTTGTTTAAGGGGTTTATGTATAAATATATTTTATGCCTTTTATTACAAGTCCTGTACTCATGACTTTTGCCATGGCATTTTTGTTCTACTTATACTGTAAATTATGCATTATAAAGAGTTTCATTTAAAAAAAAAAAATTACTTGGTACAATAATTATTGTAATTAAGAGATGTAGCCTTTATTAAAATTTTATATTTTTCAAATTAATATTGTCTGACTTTTTTTTTTTTTTTTTCCCCCAACCCTTAATGCCTTAAAAGAGTTCTTAAGTGTGGTGGTAGCTGGAAAGAGCAGCTGAGCTCTGCCCTGCCCAGGCAGGGGCTGTTCTGCAGCTCAAGGAGGTGAAGGCAGAGGCTGGGGCTGCACTTCAGGGCAATGATTAAATAATTTACAGCTCCTTCAGGTAACTCTGCTCCAGATTCACCTTGTTGCCCAGATTGCACTGCCAAGCCTACCTGATGGGGAGAGAGTGGGTGTTAGAGGACTTCTTCTCACTCTGTAAGTGGGTTGATGAAGCCAGAGCGTGATGGTCAAAGGGATGTGGTGGTTGTGGAGCTGGAGCTCTGCTGGCACATCAAAGGACTTCACCATTAGGTGATGGAAGGTGGTCACAGCCTTGTTGAGGTGTGATTGTTCACCTGCATCCCCTGTAGGAGCAAAACCCACCTCTGAGAACTCCTGGCTCCTGCAGCTGCATGACAGACAAACCAGGGGCAGATGGGATGGAGGTGGCCGAGGAGGAGACTTTACCCTGAGCAGGAGATCCTACTCTGAGCAGGAGACCTTACCCTGAGCAGGAGATCCTACCCTGAGCCTTCCCTCTCTGGCGCTGGTATTTATGGTCCAAACCCCATTTTATATCTGAATGAGCTTAATTTGTTCCTGAGGGAAGCTGCCCCTAGCAGGGCTGGATTTGTCTCCCAGCTGTCGCCCAGACCTTCCCCGGCTCGAGCTCCTAACCCTGGGAAAGCAATTGTGGAAATGCTTTTGGTCTGTCCTGTTGGTAACCAAAGCCAGCCTCGTTTCTTTTGCTACACCAATGGCACCAACTCTTCTTTTTTTTTTTTTCCTCCCCCCTCTCTCTGCACCCTATTTTTTCTAGGAGGCTTTAAATTATCTGGGTTATTTTGTGTGTATGAGAAGACTTCATTTAAAACATCAGTAAAACTTCTCTCAAAGGCCTCCACTTCACACCGAGTACACAGAGCTCAGGACTGGATCCTGCAGTTCAAGAGAGCTGCAGGAAGTTTTACACATTTAAATGGATGGTGCCTTGTTTTAAAAAAAACCATCTGAAGTTCATGGGGTTCATCTTAATTGATAAGCTGGACATAACGGGTGGGTGTAGGGAGACTTCAACAACATAAGGGAAGAAAGATTTTTTTTCTTCTTCTCCCCCCTCTCTCTCTCTTTTTTTTGAGTCTACCATCAAAGGTTGGGAACTTAGCACTACATCGTAGTATTATTTTTCTTCTGCTATTAAAATGAATCACACTGTGCCTAATTCTTCTTGGGAAGATGAATGTGTTTGAGGCAGCTTGAAGCCATTCAGTGCCTCACAAGCCTTTGCATCTTTCTATCAATGTTCCAAAATACTCACCTCTGTTTTTTTGGATGTCTGTAGAAACAAAATATAAAATGGCTTCAAATACATGGCAGGCTGTTTAGCGGAGATGAAAGGGTATTTGAATAGTCTTTTTAAAATGAATGAAAAGTGAATACTCTCTTCTGTTTCAATTATAAGTGGGACATGGAGCTCGTTAGACACCACCTTAATATGTGACACTCTTAAAAAATGTTCACCTACCTTCAGCGTTTCAGAAACATTTTGTTTTTTAGCTTGTCTAGGGATAAAGATCATGATTACAGGTCTGGCTTGTCAGCTGCTAAACGGGGAGGCAGCGTGGGAAAGTTCTACTGGTACAGCCTAAAAAGTGTCACATCCAACCAACGCTTTTTTCAGTGGCACAGAAAATGGGAAGGCAGCAAGAACCTCTCTTGGACTCAAGTTGGGTTTTATTTACTTAAGTTTATCGGGCTTGACAAACTCTATGTAAACTCATGCTCTAAAAAAAGTCCCCACAGAGCCCCTTGTAGCATTACAATACCTGCTGAAATGTCCTACCAGAGGATGGACCCAAAATATCCCAATTTGGGTCCTCCCAGAGGATGGGCATCAACAAGAGCTGGCCCTGCAGAAGCAAACCCAAGTGCTGCAAGGAGGACGGCGCGAGTGAGACCTGCCTGCTCCCCACACCTCAATCACACTCCTACTTAGCACTTAAGAGCATTTCTCAGCTTCAAAGCAAGCTGGAGACGTTCATTAAGCCCCACAACACCCACAGAGGCAGGTAAACCTGCCCACGTTAGGACATAGAGTGATGGATAATTGGCTGTGGGGACGGGGCGAGGGCAGCCGGGCCAGCTTCAAAGCCACGTGTGTGCTCTGCAGGCTGGGTCATGGCCCAACACCACCAGCCCTGGGTCCTGCTCAATTAAAACGTGTTGACGAACCTTTAACGGGCCTCAGGAGCATTTGGGCCACAGAGCCTGGGGGGAGCAGCAGGCTGGGGATCATGGGCATGCTTTGCCTAAAGGCTTTTTGGGGAAAAAACCCACTTTACCAAGTGTTTTGCAGCTGGAGTTTGTTGGGGTGAGGAGCAATGGTCTTGCTTGGCCCCAAATCAAGTGATGGGGATGGGGATGGGTTGTGCTGGGGAGGGGGCAGCCATGGGGTCAATCCTCTCTGAGATGAGCAGGGATGAGGACCCTGGAAATGTGCGTTTTAATTCCCTCAACAAAAATCAGGCAGCATAGACAGACTAAATATATTATTTTTAAGGTCACCAGTACTGGGGAGGGTGCTTGGCACTGGTGAGGCGCCATGAAAACTCTCTCCTTCTCCCAGATGAAGGGATCAGCAGCACTGCTGGCTCCCCCCAGCCTTTCCCGAGCCTCCCTGAGGTTGTTTTCTCTCCTCCACCCAGAGTTTTTTCCCTCTAAACCCATGAGTCAGTCACACACCAGCTCGGCTGGAGCATCTGCTGGTTCACTCTGCCTGGCTCCTATTGGCAATTCTATTCCCTTCCTCTTTCACCTTCCATTAACCTCGTGTTCCTCAAACACCTTCATCCAACTACTCCACTCCACTAACAACCTCAGATTAATTAAAAGGGGAAAAAGAAAGGAACACTCGCTCTTTAAACGAGGTTCCTGTCCCATTGCTTTCAAACGCTCTCTCTTAATCACAGAGCCCAGAAAACACCCACACAGAAGAGGCTGAAGAATTATTTAAGGCAAATCATCTTCCTTCCCCTTCTGAGGAAAGGATCAGACTAGCTCTGGATGGTGAAAGCAGCTCTGGTTCAGGTCCTTTCCATTCTTCCCAGCAACGTCCCTGATTCCTGCCCCAAGCCTTGCCCAGCCTCCTCCTACTCTCCTTTCTCGTTGGCTTCATTAGCACATTACTAATGATAATGAAGAGTCTCGGGCTGATTTTTTCTCCCATTTGAACCCTGGCGTGCCATATGCTTTAGCCTCTCTTTTAAATTAAACGAGTCTTGGGAAGCGTTTAATCTTCAGGGAGCATTGAACCCACGTAGAGAGAGAGGAGGCTAATTTTGGACACCAGACCCAGGTGATCGTGTCATTTCAGACAAATTTGGCTGACCTCCCTGGGCAATGCCCTTCATCTCTTCCATGAGAAGATCTATTTTTAGGGAAGAAAGCCCATTAAGTCTCGCCTGCCTTAATTCAGCGCTTCCCTTGATAAGATGTGACAGGTAGAGCTCTTTTTTATATTATTATTATTTTTTTTAAAAGAAAACAGAAAGATCCTCTGGGAATTCTGGCTTTCAACATTTGTCTCGGGCCCTGCAGGAGTCTGGAACATCTCTGAACCCTACAGCTCGTCCTGCTTTGAAACAACCACCTCGTCATTCCTCACGCACGTCTCCAGAGCTGCCTCCTCATCTGCAGTCGCAGCACTCCCGGCTCCCTGCTCCTGCTCCCACCAGCATGACAGCTCTCCTCACCTTCCCCTTCTTCTCACCTTCTGCTCTGCTGCCTCAAAGCCAGCTCTCATTCCCCCCAAATCCTTCCAAAGTCAAAGGATAAATAGGATGCACGGCCAGGATGCTCCTGCCTTGGCTCTTCCCTTCTCCCCGCTTGCAGAGCTGCTTCCCGGAGAAGCTGAACCCTCAGCATCATCCCTGTGAGGGAGCCCAGTTGACCTCTCAAGGTCTCATCCAGCCCTCAAATATGAATAGCAAAGAGTCCAGCAAAAACTCTCCACCCCTTCAAAGTGTTTGCAGCCTGGCAGGGCCCAGAACAAAAGGGTTGTGCCTTTTCCAGCTCTCGTTTCCTAAAATCCTTACATCACTAAAGGTTTCTGGGAGCCCTACAAACACAACAGCCTCTCCAAACGTTTCACAGCAGGTTGCTAACCAGTAACCTCCTCTACAGGTACAAATGTTAAAGGATTACATGGTAGGTGAGGGGTCTTTGCCTTCAGAGACTGATGATCTCCAGAAGTCCCTTCCAACCCCTTTTATTCTGTGATTTTGTGACCGACCAACCTGCAGCCCCAGCACGATAGAGGAGGGCAGGGTTTGGGGTCTGGACACCACTCCTGGGACAGACACTGTCAAACCAGCTGGTATCCCAAGATGATTTGGGATTAAGGAGGGGGCAGCTGATGGAGCCCATAGGTGTGGAGCCCCCTCCCAGCAGCACGGCTGGGGAGGGGTTAAACCCTGCCCCGTGTTGCTGCCGTGCAAAAACCAGGCAAAGCACCAGAGTCTTGCATTAAGATTCAAGTGCCCAGATCAAAGCAGAGCTCCAGGAAGGAAGAGACAATTTAGGTTGGAACCAGAGAAAACTTTCTCAGCTCACTTCTGGGAAGTGAAACAAGCAGGTTTCAGAAAGAGTCCATCAAAAGGGCACCTTGGAGGGAGAGGAGTTTCCATGGGAGTGGAGGAGGTGGCCCTCGCCCTCTCCTCCCAGCCAGGGAATTATTATTGGCCACCAGATCCCAACACACCCCATGACAATACCCGCCCTGAAATGCCCTTGTTCTTCCAGAAAAGGATGAGCTGGAGCCCTGCCAGCCCCAGCCCAGTGCCCGTGGTGACACCATCACAGGTGACATTCACATCCCAGCTCTCCCGAGAGCCACCAAGCCAAACACTCGAAGCCTTCAGAGACAGCTCGTGTCCAAACTGGGCTCCATGGTCCTTCTGGGATGGCCTCTGGCCCGTAATTCAACATTTGATGGAGTAGCCAAGATACCATTTCCAACTTTTTCTTCCTTACTCTTGATTCCAAAGCAAACAAACAAATGAGAGAAAAAAAGAAAAAAAAAAAAAAGAAACAACAGTTTGAGAGTTGAGCTTTACTAATTTATGGCTCTCTGCTCCATCCTTTCTCCTCTGGGACTTGCTGCCCTGACCTTGGTTAATGGGGGAAAAGGAGGGTGAGCTCCTACCTTGCCTGCCTGACAGGTTGCCAAAGTAGGGAGAAAGTGTCTACTCACTTATTCTAGTAGCATGTAGTGCTTTTGTGCTGCGAGGCTTTGTAGATTTGCAATGCCTTTAAAAGCCCTTGCAACTGTCCAACATGGGGTGTTTAATTACCAGGTAAAAGAAAATTATTTTTTTTTTCAGACTCCATTTAATTATTTGATTGCACAGTAACCAAAGAGTGTAAGAGGGCTGTAGCCAGAAGGCACTTCAAAGCAATGCCTTGATGTTTCTTAGTGGGCATTAATGGTTTCTGAAGGCAGGAGATTGTTTAAAAAAAAATATTAAAACCCTCCTCATGATCCCGCCAGCAATCTCAAAAAAATGCATAAACACTGGAATCCTCTGCCAGGGAGGAAAAAAAAAGAGAGTTCAAAGGGATCTGAGAGTTTTCATGTAAAGTTTAGAGTTTAAGGCGTGACTGTTGGCTACGGAGCCCCACTGTTTGAACTCTTGTTTATTAAAAACAGTTTCCCAGCATTTCACAGGGTTCAGAAAGACAACAGTAAAGTGCAGCCTTTTTCACAGCGCAGTCTTTAAAGGCTCCATCGATTTCTACCTATATGTTTTATCTTTTCTTTGCTTTTTTTTCTTCTTTTTTGATCAAATCCTGAAGTTTAGCACAGTATCCAAGAGAAGGCTGAGCAGAGTTTGTGGAGGAGAGAAGTGCTCTGGGAGAAGGGTTTGACTTTAGTTCTTTTAAATACTTTTTTCAGCAGTTCTCTCCAGACTCGGGAGTGCCCCCGAAGGCTGGATGACAGCAGCAGCAGCCCTAAGAAATGACAACTTGGCTGGCCCCAAACCCCGACAGCCTCTCTGATATTATTGCCAACCCTCCAGCCTTTATCTGAGCCCGAGCCCTCAATCAACATCCAGCCAAACAATCACCCACTGGGAAAAGCCTTTTTTTTTTATTTCTCAGGGTGGTAGATAATCCTTCAGCCTTGTCTGGGCATGCATCTTATTTCCGAGGAGCCCACCACCACCACCACACCAAGAGTGGTCTCGTTCTTTCCTGTGGCTTCAGCCAGCTTGAAAAAAATCCTGCTTTTTTAAAGCCAAGAGGTTTTATCTAGGAGAGGAGAGAAGGGGAATCTGCAGCATGTGGCAGCTTGGTCCTGTTGGCCATGGCTGGGGAAGAGACGGGCTTTGGAAGGGGCAGCAGCTGGAGCTGCCGCATGGTTCTCAGTGAGGTGATTCCTGCAAGGGCAGGGAGAGGAGCACAGGGAAAATCCTGTGCTGTCCTGGGAAACAAGCTTACAGCTGGGTGTTTTAGCAAGTTCTTAAGACTAACTGGAGAGATCTGAAGATAACAACAGCTCCGAGCCGCCCAAGCTCTGCCTTTAACAACAGAGGCTCTCAGCCATCCAGCGCAGGTCTGGAAGTATTGCCAGAAGACATTATAAAAAGCACATTAGGGGCAGAATTAAAGCAAACATAAAACAAAACAAACAGAAACATCTGCTGAGCAGGTAGCCTGAGAAGAAAGTCCTTATTAAAGCTGCTCTCCAGGCTGAATCCTCAGCTCCAAGTCACCGGGGCGCTGCCAGGTGACACCGGCGCAGGTTCTGACGCAGGAGAGAAGGAGCTAATAATAGTGTGGTGTCAAAGCCCAGCTCTGCCTTCAGCACACACAGCAGAGAGGAGGGCAAATAGGATGTGCAGCCAACAAACAGGGTTTTGTTTGAGTGTCTAGGCTTGGTCCTGCCAGACCGAGCTGCAGACGTGGCTAGGAGCTAACGAGAGACCATTGATGCTCTGGAGAAGGTCTCTGTGCTCAGGGGGCTGCAAGGTGGGGGAGGATGGAGAGAGGATTTCTGGTACTACCTTGAGGGAAATGGGTGTGTGCAATGGAGTAGGGCAGGTTGAGGTGAGGTCGGACCCTGGGCCAACCATAGAATTGATCATCTTGAAGGTCTCTTCCAACTGAAACAAGCCCAACCATTAACCCAGCACTGCCAGGGCACCACTGAACCATGGCCCTCAGCACCACATCTACACGGCTTTTAAATCCCTCAAAGGATGGGTATTCCACCACTGCTCTGGGCAGCCTGGGCCAGGGCTTGACAACACTTTCAGGGAAGAAATTTTTCCTAATGCCCAACCTAAGCCACCCCTGGTGCAGCCTTTTGTCCCATTGCTCGTTCCCTGGGAGAAGAGCCTGACCCCACCTGGCTCTAACCTCCTTTCAAGGAGGAGTAGAGAGCCAGAAGGTCTCCCCTGAGCCTCCTTTTCTCCAGGTTCAACCCCCCCAGCTCCCTCAGCTGCTCCTCACCACACTCCTGCTCTAGATCCTTCTCCAGCTTCGTTGCCCTTCTCTGGACATGTTCCAGCCCCTCAAGGTCCTTCTGGGAGTGAGGGGCCCAAAACTGACCCCAGGATTTGAGGGGTGGTCTCCCCAGTGCCCAGTCCAGGAGGAAGATCCCTGCCCTGGTCCTGCTGGCTACACCAGTGCTGGCACAAGCCAGGATGCTGGTGGCCTTCTCGGCCACCTGCTGCAAACATCACACTCAGGATTTTGCACCAGAGGAGTCGTGTTCAAACCTGAGGACAAGAAACACCACCCTCTTGAACGAGGTGCTTGCTGAGGGGGACTGCACAGGAAAATGTCTCATAGTCACAGACATAAACTCAGATTTAAATGCAGCAGAGAGAGAAACGCAAGAAAAACCCCACAAAAAAGTCTAAGAAGGACAGAGCATCAAATTCCTTGCTCCAAGCAACTGATAGCAGAGTCCTACTCCAAAGATGCTCCACAACCAGCCACCAACCCCAGTGACAGCACCGAGCTGAGGTGATTCTCCTGCCATCCTCACTCACACTAAAAAATCTCCCCCTTCCAAACTCTGGGGCTTGATGGAAAATATGAACTTAATTTGGGGTTCTGTTTTCCTTAAATCGGCGCAGTTCCAGTAAAATCAGATTAAAATACCTCCAGTTCCTGATGTTTGGGGATATTTAAAGTCAGATCAAAGGGCTTTTAACCAGTTCTTTTGGTAGCACGTTTGATGAGAAACACAGGTGCACTAATATCTGAGGCTAGAGGCTGGGCTGATTTAAATGCTGCCTTGCAATTCTGCTTCTGATCCCCCTACAGATCAGCTGGGGGGGAGGAAGGGATGGATGGATGATGTTTTAATAGAAGACCACCTTTTTTTTTCCTCCCTGGATGCAATTTGAGCTGCTTCACATTCTGCATGAAAACTTTAACTGGGGTTTTTTTTTTCCCCTTTAATAATTACAAGGAGAAATAGATTGTCAGACAATGGAGAGCTACAGAAAGGTGGAGGGTAAAGTGATTTACAGGCCAGAATCTCTCAAGCACAAGATGTTGCCCTGTGCTTATGGTTGCAAGGAACCAAGCACAAGTTCCATGTATCACTCATGGAGCCCAAGAATGGAGACCTGAAGGTCTAACCCTGACGTGCAGATGAATTTTTTTATTGTTTTCATGCATTCATGCAGAATTAGCTGGCTCTGGGTGCACCGAGGGGTTGGATCCTGCCATGGAGGCCCGGGCAGGTGAGGAACCAGGATCAGGGGGGGCTCAGCCCCTTGGCTGCACTCCCATGTTGGATGGGGAGTGGTGTCCAAACCCCAGAGCAGTTTTTCAGGGGTTTCCCCAGAGGCATTTAGCCAGGAATTTTTGGTTTTAAAGATTAGACAACAAAAACTCAACCCTACTTAGAATCAGTAAGGTTGGAAAAGATCTCTAAGATCATCAAGTCCAACCAACAACCCAACTCTACCATGACCACTAGACCACGTCCACACGTTTTTTGAACCCCTCCAGGGATGGTGACTCCATCACAGCCTGGTCCAGTGCCCAACCACTCTTTCAGCAAAGAAATTTTTCCTAATATCCAATGTAAACCTCTCCTGGCACAACAGGGTGAGTGGGAAGGGGTTTTAGATAATTAACCCAAACCCAGGAGGTGCTGGTGGTCTAGGGACAGGGTGCAAAGTGGAGCTGCTGCAAGAGCATGGATCCCACCCCTGGTATTTTGGGTACCAGGATTTGTCAGGGATTTGGAGATCACACATTATGAAAGAAGACTTGGTGCTCTCAGGTCTTCCTTGGCAGGTTAAATTTAACCATTTGACAACCCCAATTAAAAGTTGTTACTGCTCTGCTTGAGGAAAATCAGAGTTTCTTACAAAGGGCTGAGCCCTGTCAGTGGACAAACGAGGTGGCCCCAACAATTCATCCCCAGTGGGACAGGATGGGGAGCACTATAGGATTTTCTCTGCTGGGAGCTTTCAACTTTTATTGTGTCATCAAAATGCAGATGAATAACATAGTAAAATAATAAAAACCTCCTCATAAAAGTGCCCCAATGAAACAAAACTGTCAATACACAAGAAGGGAAGAAAGAAAA
Source organism: Brachypteracias leptosomus (assembly GCA_013401335.1). Taxonomy (NCBI): domain Eukaryota; kingdom Metazoa; phylum Chordata; class Aves; order Coraciiformes; family Brachypteraciidae; genus Brachypteracias; species Brachypteracias leptosomus. The sequence goes on from VYZX01026628.1 coordinate 208,694, forward strand.
AGAACCAACAAAAGAGCAAACTTTGCTTCCTCCCCCCAAATCATGGGAGTTTAAACAAACTCATCGTTTCCAGGGGGTAGGAGTGGTTTGGTTACAGCTTCCCACCTGCCTGGCATTGGAGAGCAGCACAGAGACACCCTCCTGCCCCACGCCAAGACCCTGCTTGGGACTATTGGTTTTCCTCCTGTGTAATTCCAAATGGCCCCTAAGACTGAGATTTGGGAGCTTTTTGTCCCTTTTTCAGCAGAACCCCACTAAAAATGCAATTGAAGCCTTTCTGGGCACTGCATGATTAGAGGATTGCCTTGTTTATGTAAGAGATATTGTTTATATCAAGCTACTGTCAAGTTATTAAATAAAGAGCATAAAAAAAGCCAGGCTCAGGCTGTCAGCTCAAGCACTGGGAAGCCAGGAGATGCCAGAGTTGTGATTCCTATTAAAAATGAACATGCACACAGGGCAGAATGAAGTCATGATGGTGGCTGTGATAGAGCCTGGGCTGGATGTGACCTTGGGGTGGGTGCTGTGGTGGCACATGGAGAGGACACACTCCTGCCAGCATCACCACCTGCTCCCCTCACCAGCAAATCCCCTCCTACAGATCCATCCATCCATCCATCATTCCCCCAGACTCTACCTGGAGTTTGACAGGAACAGGTTTCACCCTGTGGTTTAAAGCACTATAAAATCCTAATAATAATAATAAAAAAGGGTGATGTTGCTCTTGTGATAAAGTACAGGGTTGCACAGCAAACAGGGCCAATAACAGAGAAGAAAAATAAACAAGCAGCACAGCCTGGACATCGAGAAGTGGATCAGATATTGGAGGGGAGCAGCAGCCCCTTTGCAGTGCTCTCCTGGGGGCTTTGGGGCTCAGCTGAGCATTGCTCCAGGAGACCCCAGCAAGCCAAGGGGCAACCTGAGTGATGTGCCTGCACTTGGCATTTCAGGCAGTGAAATAGAGAAAAAACCTGAACTGAGAGTGCTTGAAGGGGATACACCCCCGGGAGGTAAAGGTTGACTCCAGCCTCTGTGCACTCAGTAGATGCTGTGGTGGATTTTGGGTGGATGTTGGAGTTTGGTGTTCATCACTACTCCACTTTGTCTTGCATTAGCTTCACCCTGGAGCTCAGAGCTCGCCTGGTGCAGGTCCCAATTCTGCATGTAATTAACCACTAATGCTGAGACACGAGGAGCTATCAGCAGGATCATGGCCTTGCACTAAACCCCAGGATGGGTGATGGCTGCTCTGATTCATACAGCACTAAGGGAGCAGGAACCCTGAACCCTGAGCAGTGTCATGGCACAAACCACGGCTGAGCCAAGAGCACCAAGACAGCCCATAACTTCCCCAAGGGCAGAGGGACACCTTACAAGATCCTTACAGCCAGTCTGCAACACTATCCCCCCTTTATCTCCCATCACATCAGCCACTGTCACCTGCAGCTCCCAAAGCCCAGAGGCAGCTCTCCAGATTCACATCACTTGAGGATTTGTTCCACATGGAGCATTTCAGGCCAGCTCCCATATCCCTCAGTGGCTCCTGCACTTACAGTTGGGATTCTTGCCCTCTTTCAGACAGTCATTGAACTCCTGTTATCTCTCTGAATTAATATTAATGTCTTCCTCTAAGCTTCTCCTTCAGCTCTCACTCCTTCCAACAAGTTTTTGATGATTTGGATTCTCCCAGACTCCTTTTCCCCCCATCCTCACACTCTTGTCTGCCTCTAATCCTTGGGGTTTTCCTGAGATAGCATCGATGGCACTTGCTGTGTGGGTGACCCCTATGGGCTGTGGGCAGGGGACACAAGCACAGCAGGTTTGGGTGATGCCCTCAGGACTACGGGTGAGATGAGGGGTTGGGAAGGATGCAGGGACAGCCCTGGGGTCACATCAGGGCACCTGCTGCAGGTGCAAGGAGCAGATTTGAAGCCAACTCAAATCTGACCAAGGTTTGGCCCCGTGCAGCTAAACAGAGGGAGATTAAATTGCTTGGCAGATAACAGGGTCTATCTAGGCTTGGTTTTAATGTGGAAGACGTGGTGCTTCACTTCAAAACTGGAGGGGGGGAGTTGGAGAAAGTCTTTTGTCTGCATTTCTTAATAGGCAAGATATGAAAAGCCAAATGCAGCTCATCCCATGTGGTGCTGGCCATGAGGCCATCAGAGCTTGAAACTGGACATCACACAAGGGAAAGGGCAGGAGGAACCACTGATTATGAGCCCAGCTTTGCCCTGAGACCTTCCCCTACATCCACAGCTCATCGTGTTGTTCCTTCCAGGATCTCTGGGTCCGAGGGTGGAGGGAGCTGAGGGAAGTGATCAACACCTTTTCATGGCAGCTTTTCTCAACCTCTAGTAAGTGAAGATAAACCCAAGTGTTTGTTTCTTGGGGGAGGTTGCAATGAAAGAGCAAAGCTGCTACTTTTGCATTGCATGAGGGTCAGGAGCTGCTGCCAAAGAAGACACCAAGTGATGGAAATTGTTCCCTTTCCCTCTGTCCCTCATAATTACCACAAAAATATCACAGTCACATCATCTTGAGCAGGTTGTTCTGTCCCATAATAAAGCCTGTAGAGGCCTTTCTGGGGGGTCTGTGTTGCACCAACCCTGCCTGCATTTCTGAGCAGCCCCAGAGGTGCACAGAGACAGGTGCTGTGGTGACATGACCTGCTCCTGGATTCAGCCCTTCCTCAGGATGTGCTCATCCCATGGACCCAGCATCTCACAGAGAGCAGCTGGTACCCGAATCCCATGGGGCAGCCTGTCTGGGGATGCTGCAAAGGCAGCTCATGTCGGGCACTGCTGAGCTCCTGGCTGGCCAAGCTGGGCTCTGAATTTTATCCAAGATGACACAGAAACAGGATTTTTTGGAGGCATTGAGCAATACCCCAGCATGTGCAAATCAGGCCTTTTGTAAAACTCTGCCTCGTGCCAACTTTCTGGGGTGGAAACTGGGGGTGCTGACACGTTTGGTCCCAATTTACTGGTTTTAACAAGGCTTTTAACCCCTGCCCGAGCTGCAGCCTGCCCAGCCTCTCCCCTGCCTCCCACCAAGGGCTCTCTGCAGATGCTGCTGCACAAAAATGCCAAAAAAGGGCCACATAAAGAGGCTCTGGGGAGGTTTTTCTCCTTGCCCAGCCCAGGAGGGACGAGGCGCTGCCCATCCAGGTTAGTCTAAATCCATCCTTTCACTGCTCTAAAGCGTTTGCTTAAGGCAGAGCCTTCTCTTGGGTCCAGGATCTCTTTCTTTGCATTTTATGAGTTTTCTTCCTAATTATGGAATCTCTTTCAATCTAGACCTCCTTTGATCAGGGCTGGCCCCAGAGAGAAGTCGTCTTGTCTGGATCGACCGAGCAAAGGAAGAGCTGATAGGCACAAGTGACCTGCCCGGGATGACTAAGAAAATCTGCAGCAAAGCAAAGGCTTCAACACCAGCTTTGCATGGGCACAGCTCTAGAGAAACCACAGCACAAACCTTCCTCCCACCTTGTGATCAATCACCACAGCCCTCCAGGTAAACCACGTTCCAGATAAAGTGAGCCATCACTTTGCACTTTCTGTAGTGAGACAAGAACAGCTCATTTTTGGTGCAATCTGAGCAGCCAAAGGGAATTCCTGAGCCAGGACATGTTACTGGTGCAAGAGAAAACCATCCCAGTCAAACAGCACAGAGGAGACCTCATGCTGGTTCAGCTGATGGACCACAAAAGCCTTCCTGTAAAACCCAGTTAAATGAGATTTCTTCTTCAGAAAAAAAAAAAAAAAAGCTATTTTCAGTGCTACTCTGATTATTTGCCCTCTGTTGTCTTCCATAAAGGATACTGTGAAGTTAATGATCCAGCCGTGGAATTTTAAATAGCTGCTTCATGACTAACAACATGTGCTCTGGATCAGCCCGAGCCTGTATTTACATATTTCCCATGATAAGTCAACATATGGTTCTTGTTTGTAACGTGGAGTCGCTCTCTTCACATTATTACCATTTTTTTTAAAAAAACTTCTTTTCACGATTACAGGGGAAAAAAACCCTTTTCTTATAATTATTGTTAGGAAAAGCACTGTGCAGATCAGGAGCTATTAGGGTAACCAGAAGCCTGGTAATTGCTTTATTTTGATCCCCACTCCATCCTGAGCTGCTCTGTCGTGGAGGGGCTCGGGGCTGGGTTGGATGCACAGGGTCAGTTCTCTCCCCATCACTCCCCAGGACAGGGTTTCACAACCCTCCCTGACAGCTTGGCAGGGGCACTCCTTGGGAAACTTGCACTAACGCTTTGAATTTCTTCCCTCTCGAATTTGCAGTTTTAAGTATGTCGATAATTTGTACAATTGTTGTTGGGTTGGGTTTTTTTCCCCTCTTCCCCCTCCCCACATCAAAGCATCGGTTAATGGCTGGATACAAACATCCTAATGGCTGGAATCACAGGAATTGGTGTTTTCCAAGCTCCCATCTTGTTTCACTCCCTCAACTCCCCTCTAACAATTCAAGTCCTGAGGCTTTACCTATTTCCTTTGGGAGATTATTCCACATGGAAACGGGCTCTAACCATGAAGAATTTTTTGCCTTCCACCCAGTCGCAAAGATTATTTCCTTTTTTTAATCTTATTACTCCCACTTGAACCAGGCAAAATAATTCCCATCCTGCCTGGGTATTTACCCCTCTCAGACAGATACCATATCCCACCCTCAGCCATCGTTTTGCCAAGCTAAACATATGTAACTCTTTTAATCCTGCCTCATAAATCAGGCCAACCCTTTCATCGTTTTTATTGCTCTTCTCTGAATCCCATCCAATTTGTTGACATTGTTCTGCTCTTTAGGTGCTGGGAAGGGGGATATTCCAGGTGAAATTTCACTGGGTGCAGGTTAATTAACACAACTTTCCTCTCTGATTACCTGCACCCAGCTTGCAGGACTGAGGTTTGATGCTGCTACTTCTACTGATAGGAGCAAGGACCCGTTGATATCACTCATGCTAATGAACAAGAGATCCCAGGGTGGAGCCCCCATAGAATTGTCAGGGTTGGAAGGGACCTTAAAGATCATCTAGTTCCAACCCCCCAAAAACCTCAGTTATAACCTGTTTGAGGAGGTTTGGTGCTTGTTACATCCCATGGAGGTCACACGTGTGACATGATTCAGGGATGGATTTTACTCAGCAATGTTTGATGCTCTAGAGTGGCCAGGCAAGAATTTGGACCCCCCCTCCCTTTGAAAACCCACCTGAACCCTACTGGGGGGGCAGGTCTGGGAAGTGCAAGAATGGGCAGGGTCAACCTCATCCCATCCAATCCACCAGCAAGTCCTGCACATCTCACATGATGGTGCTGCCATGGAGCTGTCAAGTGCAAGCCTGCAGTCGTGTTATGGCTCCCAGCTGGGAGCAGGGCTTGGAGAAACAACCAGTATTGCCATAAAAACACACCATAAACTGGATGCAGCAGAGTGTGCACTCCTGCCTGTGCTCTGTATGGGGAGCTGAGGGGCCCGTCTGCCTAAACTGGGGAGAGACGGGGGCATTTTGGGGCTGAATAAAAGGGGTGATGAACCCTGCATGGGTTCAGTGTGAACTAGGGGGTTGCTGGGTTGACACGTGGGTCACTCCTGATTCTCACTGGTTTAACTGGCACTTGGTAATTAGTTCGTCCAAAGCACGAGTCTCCTTTGGAAGGAGTTATTGATGCACCTCAACCCCCCCTGAGATCTGTATTGCATTTAATATGATTTATGGGTTACTAATATTCCATTTACAGCGACTCGGGGGTTTGGCATTGGGGCATCAGCTTCCCTTGGGCAAGGGGAGACATCTCAAGAGCTTCCACTTTATTCCTCTTCCCCAGCCACGCAACCAGCATCCCTGATCTCCTCTCCTGCTGCTCCCTGGCAGCTGCTCCTGGTGAAGTTCATTGGGGATGGCTTTGTCCCCCTTTCCCCCTGCAGACCTCACTAGAATGAAGTGCTGGGTACCTGCTCCTCAGCTGCCACCATCCCCATCCTCTCACACCCTGGGGATATTTTGTGCCTCTTCTTGCCAAAAAACCTCCTGCATGGGATAGGAAAGAGCTTGTGCAGAGGGGACAAAGCACACCCCACACATCCCTGGGGAGACCTTTGCTCTGTGCCCAGCACATCCTAAAGGTGAACTGGCCAATGCTCCTTTTCCTGATGTGCTGAAAGGAGGAGATGCTCTGTGTGAACCCAGGGAACAGGGAAAACCAGTGCACAGCTTGGCTCAGAGATACTTGTTTTAAAGGAATCCACGCTGTGTTTGGCACCAAACCCTCATCTGCTGGTTACAGCTTTGCCTGGGGCTCAGGCAGAGGCACATTATTGGGGAGCCCCATCCCTGGGGGGGGTTCAATCCTGCCTGGTTTATGATCCCATTGCCTTTCACCCCTCTGATGGGGTCCTGCACCCATGGCCCTTCCCACTACAAAGCCCCACAGCTCTCTGCTGTAAAGCCTTTGGTACCGAGTGACTTCTCTTTGGTCCCCAACGATGCCACCATTGGCAGCAAACAACCCGTGCCAATAAATACCTCGGGGAGATCAAACGACCCTTAAACAGCCTTAATAAAAAAATAAAAAATCAATGAGGGAAGTGCAATTTGGTTCTGTTCCTCACCACTTTTCTTCTCCCCTCTTTGCAGCAGGTGACTGCCACCGCGACTTTTCCATTTCAAAGAGCCAGATCCCATTCTCTGAGCACTTTGTGCTTCCCTCTGTTTTGTCCAGCGGTTGTCCCACTAACCAGCCTCCTGCCAAGGGAAAGGGATTCCTCCCTTCTCCTGCTGACAGCATTTTCCCTTTGAAAGTGAGTTGACTGCTTCTTAATTAGTGCTGTCAGGAGCTGAGCACTGAGGGTTGGGAGCCTCACAGATATTCCCACCCCAGGGATGCGCGTCCAGCTGCACCTCCCAGGGATGCTCCTCCTGGCCCCATTTAAACCATGAAACGTGCCTCAGAAACCTCACAGATAAACACAGGGCACTTTATATAGCGCAGAGATTGATTTGTTATAAAAGAGAGTTTCCTTTCAGACCCCGGGTGTCCTGAGGTGCTTTACAAACCAGCCTTCAGGGGCAGCCAGCAGGATTTTACCTGCTTGTCCAAATACTTCTCAACCACGCACACAAAATCATTGCACTCTGAGGAACAGACAGCACCTATTTGCAGAGGAACAGGTGAAATCACTGGGGTTTGGGCAGGTGCTGCACTGGGGTGTGTGTGACACAAACCAGAGCAATTGATGGGACAATATGAAGTGACAGCAGTGTCACCTCCAGCCCTCTCCTCCACCACTGTCCTATGCCACCCATAAAGTACTATAAAAGTGGTTCACCTGCCAGCACAATTTTCACCACCAGATGCACCTCATGCTTTACAAAATTCCCTTTTTTTTTTCCCCCCTTAATATTTTATCTTGAAAGTATTAGCAGCAAATAAAGATGGAGACTTTCTGAGCAGACTATGTTGCAGTCAGCATCTCTCCCCCTTCCCATCTCATTGCTGGGCTTGCACACATGCATAATTTCCCTTGTGCATTGGTTTGAATCCACACAAAATACAGGATGACTTTCCTTTGAAGAAAGTGGGGAAGCAGAATGGCAACAAGCCTAGGGAGGGATTGGGCTACTTGCTGTAATTCATATTTTCTCTAATGAGAGGCTTGCAAGGAAGATATTCCTCTGGTTGCTCTTCAGGTCAGACAGGTAGAACAAGAACACCAGATGGGTCCATGGCACCTAGAGATGGCTTTGAACAAGCTCCCAGGACACGAGCACCCCTGAATTTTAAGGGTATTTAGACCCAAATCTGGACCTGTGCTTTGTGGTTGACCATTTATCCCACTCCCCCACCACAATATGTGATTTTCTTTTCCGACAATGACCCAGATCAAAACATGAGATGTTAACAACTTTGGACTTCAAGGCAATTTGTTGGCATCTCAGATTTCTGACATATCTGTCAGAATGAGAGGACTCACCCAAATGTGCCCAGCATATGACTTGCAGCCTTGTCCTGAAAATATTACCCTGTCTTGCAGATTAGCCCTGCTCAAAATGGTTAGAAAAGAAAATAAAATGCAAGAATACACTAGGAACACATGTAGTAGGAGTGATAGCTCGTGTGAATCCTGTGCCAGAGCACTTTATCAAACCCTTTTTTTTCTGCACAGTAACTTCCTAGTGCTTGAGACAACCTCCAACATGAGAGATGAGACAAAGATCCTGAGCAAATACAGGATTCCCTGACAGTAGCTTGATACTTTCCTGGGAAAATCTGAATTTTGGCGAATTTATCAAGAGGTTTTCAGGCCAGAAGGGAGGGTAATAAAGATGCAGAGTTCAGGCCAAAGCAGCCCAATAACTTGCAGATCTCAGATGAGAACAATTCTTTTAATCTTTTAACAGCATTTCAAATTTATTACCCTACAGCAGATATTTTGGGTAGGTTCTGCCTGTGCCAGCCATGTCATGGGGCTCTGCTCCTTGGCTGAATAAGCTTGAAAATATCCTGCCCTGAACATTTTGATGAAGTAAACCAATTAGTTCCCATGAAATCATCGTGGATGCAACTTTGAAGTTGTCCTTTGTGAGCATTGGGGTCATGAAGAGTCACTCATGGCAGTGACAGTGGGGAAGGGGTTGGAATCCAGAGGGGTAGGGACAGCCCAGGAGTCAAGGTGTGATTTCAAACCTGATAATCAGCTTAGAATAAAGGGTCCCACAGGATTTCATGGCATCACTTGTGGTGTTTTCACAGTGGGTATGTCCTACAAGAACGGACAATGAGACCTCTACAAATCTTTTAGCTCTATCTCTACAACTGCATTTTCATTAGGCTTTCAACCTGCAAGACCATCCATTAATTTTCCCCCTCAGTGGGAGAAGCACCCATGAAAAGACAAGATAATTTTGGCCCTTGAGCTGCATTTGGTGGCTCTCTCAACCTGGAAAGCCCAGGCTGTGCTGACAGGGGAGGAAAAAAAATTCTTGGAAGAGGAACTTTTCCTTCTTTTGAAGTCAGAACGGATTTGCAAGGGTCTTATGTGATGAGGGGACAGTTTTAAGTAGAGGGGATATGTGTATAATTTTAACCATGTAAATAGTCCTTTGCAGCCTGGGAATCTTCAGACTTTTCAAGGCTTTAAGAAGTTGGCACTGCATACTTGTTAAAATCAGTTTAACCACTTGCCAAGAGGTTTAAAGGAAGACGACACCTATTTTGCATGAATAGGGATATTACTCTGATGAATTTAGTTATACTAATGGGAGAGCTTAAAGAATATGCTCCTGCCCACGATGGATTTTTTAAGGCAAATAATAAGGTTCTGGAAGGTGTAACCTAAAATAGACACTTCATAAAAGATTCATCCTCGAACAAAAATGTCATGAAAGCATGAAATGAAAAATAGACGACAATCAGAATTCCTCTTGAAGTGCTTTGTAGTAATTATTTTTAAAAATCCTCACAAAAGACTCTTTTCAATTGCAGAGTAGCAAGTGAGGTCTGTGTGGTTCAAGGCCAAATAATTTCTGCCATGGAAAAAACAGCCTCAGTTCTTCAGTTCTGATGTGGGGTATTTTAAATGGGCACGAGCTTCAATTATTGCTTTCTTTTCCCCCAGCTTCTGTGGGACATGAATTGCCCACAGATAAACCCCCTGCTCTGCAGAGCCATCATCAATGTCATCGGCAGCTCTAGTGCTCCTGATTCCACAGTGACACCAGTTGTCACAGCCTCCAGAGAAGGGGGGCTGTGGTCTCACATGGGGGGCTGGAGAACCCTCTTTGCCAGTCCCCGGCTGGTCTGGTCATGCTGGTGGATGGACCCTGCTCCTGGGTGACTTAGAGTAGACCAGTTGGGATTGTTGGACCCTTTCCTCTCTCCTGCCTCCTTTGTGTCCTGCTTGCACCCCACAACCTTCTCATTATGGAGGGTGAGGGGTGGCCATGGAACAGGGGAAGTGCTACGTCTCCAGCCCTTCTCCTCCTCTTTGCTGCAAGGATGAGGTCATGAAAGCAGCATCCCCCAGCCCTGGATTGAGGAAAGAAAGATGGGACCAGAGCAGATATTCAAGACCTAAGCATGGATGGCTGGACACCATGGTAGGATCTAACAGTTATGATGAGTGTCTCATGACAGCACAACTGATATAATCCTTAGAAGCCACCTTAAATTACCACAGAAGCACATCACCACCATTGTGGTGACAGATCTGCTCTAGGTTAAGACATTTTCCTATGATGGAGTTGCACTTTTAAGTTATTCACATTGTGAATATGGCCAGGAAAGTGTCAGCAACTGGAGAATCAGGATTCATCCCATATCAAAGAGATACTGCTGATCCACACCATGAGGAAACTACACACAGCTTCCCCACCTCAGGGCTTACTGGTGACCCAAGCAGGGGCTGGTGGGGTGATCCATGTATGAGATAACCTCCAGCAGCTCCAAAAACCCATCTGTCAGTTGGACCTATTGCACTTCCCCTTGGAAACGGGCCCGTTCCTGCCTGTTTGGGGTTTTTTAGGGATGCCCAAGCAGCACAACGGGTGAGGATCAGCCAGACCCCGCTGGCACCTTGGCGAGCGCTCCCCATCCCCGTGACATGCAGGGTCCTGCCCAGCAGGGAACGATGGCGAAGGGCAGAACGAGCCAGGCCTGGCTGCCAACACCTCCCACCCACCCTTCCCCATCACCCAGGGCTGTTTCACACTGCCTGAGCTCACCAGGCTTTCATCTCTTTATTTTCCCATCTCGTGCAGGAAAAGGCATTTCCCGAGCTGCCAAAACCCAGCCTGGCTCTGGGGTGGGTGCTGGGTGAGAGACTGAGCACAGACCTTGGGTGCAGCCACAATTTCCCAGCTCCTCAGCAGGGAAGAGCCACTTGAGCATCCACAGCACGACCAGTTCCCACCCTGGAGCACGTCCATGCTGAGCACCAAGAGGTGCTGACCACTGGCAAGCAGCCGTTCCCCTGTCTGGGGGGTCACTCAGGGTTGGTGAGGTTGAGAGGAGCAGGCAGAGCAAGACAAAGGGTTGACATTGCTTAGTGTGTGTACAAATGTTGGTGGTGTTTAATATATGCAGCTTCACTCCAAGCCTTGCCCAGAGGAGCCAGACCTACTCCCCTACACGGTGACAGGGGCATCATTCTTCACTTGAACAATAGCAACTTGTTCACAGCTCCATTCCAGGCTGGTCAAACTCTGAATTTTCAAGTGTGTTTGAGTTGGGGCTTAGCTAAACAAAACTCATTTTCTAAGGCAGCGTGAGGGTTTCTCACAAGCTTTACATCTCCACAGCCCAGCTCAGACCTGCTCCCGCCGTCCTTTCCCCAGCATCCTTCCCCTCTCTCCTCTTGTTTATGCTGCTCACCCCTTTGGCAATTCTAATTTTGCACTGAAAATCCTCAAGGTCCTTCTTAAACCTCGAGCTGACCCTTGTTTAAGGCTGCAGTGTTTGAAGCAAAACCTTTTCCCCACCAGAAGATTTTAATTTGAAGCTAACTGCCGCGCTTTGTTTCCAAATGCTTTATTTAAAATTGCTTCAATGTGTAGCTTTTAAAAAAAAAAAAAATAAATTATTTTTCCTCTTTTCTGAGGCTTTTCTGGCTTTGGATTTTTCCCCTCCTGATTTTTAGGGCTTCTCTTTCTTCTTTCCTGAGGAAATACTACCCCCCAAACCAGATCTCCTGCAAGCTGCCTCTGGACTCTCCCGCAGCTGCAGAACCTCCCTGTGCCTCAGTTGACATAGGTGTAAAAACCCAGGGAGCATCATTTCCCTGCCTCAGAGAAGTGCAGTGAAACTTAATTAAACTAACGAATGCCTACAAAGGGATCCCGTATCCTCAGGTGGACAATCTATATGGAAAGTGCACTTCTAAGGGAGCGCTATAAGCGCTCCGAGACGAAGCTGTAACAAGAGGAGATCAGAGGGACTTGGCTGTGCTCCTCCTCCTCCAGCGAGAGCACGGGCTCTGCATCTGTTTCCCCTGAGGGATTTCTTCAGAGCCTTGGAGAGAACCGAGGGGAGCCAGGCACCCGCTCTCACCCCCCAGCACGTTCCCTCATGGGGCCTTGGCAAAACCAAGGTTTGGGCTTGACCTTGGTGGATGGAGCTCCTGGGCTGGTGCTGGAGGGCATGAACAGCTTGTATGGCAGCTGTCGGGTCTCCCCTTCCTTCAAAGGCCTTGGAAATGAATGAAATGCAGAGCTCCTGTGATGTGACAGCAAGAGGAGAAGTGCTTGGGGGGTTGGACTAGATGATCTTTCAAGGTCCCTTCCAATCCCTAACATTCCGGGATTCCATGCTTATGATCAAGGAGGGGCAAGAGCTGGTGGAAGCAGCACGGTGCTCAGCCTGGGTTTAATGCAGCTCTTGCACCAGCATGGCAAGGGAAGCTGTGACACTGTGCAAGTCCTGGAGAGGGACGGGGGATTGTGCTGGAGGCTGAACCTCACAAGCCTCCAGGGAGGAAGAGGAGACCCAACAAGCCTTGCCTGGGGCTGTGCTGCACCCATAGCCCAGTGCATGGGGAGCCTCCACACCATCTCCAGGGTCATCAGTGCCTCATTCTGCACTGGACATCACAACAGGGACTGTTCAATGCAGAACAAGGAGCAACACAGGGCCCTACACGCCTGCTGTGGTGGTTTTAGGGGTTTGTTCCTTCCCTTACAATGGGATTTTGGAGAAGCTCACAGCGCCTCACTCTGATGTGCTGGGTACCACTGCCCTCCTCCTCCTCCTGATGCTTCAGGTAACTCTTCCCAGGGGAAGTTAACTCTGTTAATATGTATGAACACAACCCAAAAGTAAAAAAAAAGTTACATTTTCTGAGAGACAACAAGGTACCTGCCACTCTAAAAAAACCTCTGCTGCCTACATGATGAACACAGCCCACGACTCCTTGCAAGTAAATGCATATTTCATTACAATGACATCCCAGCACCTATGACAAAAATAATTAATGACTCCTTAATGGCCCTAGCAGGGGTTTTTTTAAAGTATATGAATAGATTAAACCTTATTCCCAGTGAAAAGGAAAAGCTATAGATCATTGTGAGCTGGAACAAATAGATAAATATACAATAGTGGATAATATAATATCTAAGTCAGTAATTTCCAAGTGAGCAAAATAATCTTAAGTGCTGGTTTTTCCTCAGTGTTCTACATTCTTCAGGCAGAAGAAAACACTGGGTTTGGTTTAAACAGCTTCACGATATGTCAGTGGAAAAAGGGAGCTAAAGCAACCCCAGGTGACAGGAGGTGTCTGTGGCCATCACCATGTAGCAGCCATCAACATCCACCAGGACCTGGAGTAACCCCATTCCTGAGCTGTGGCAAGAGTTGTTGGGAAGCCATGGGATAAAATACCCTTCCCAGATGGAGAAATATAACTTAGTTTAAAAGCAGAGCTTGTGAAAAGGCTGCATGGATGTGGTACTGATGGTGAAATGGGATCTAGACCTGTTCTCCAGCTGAGTAACACTGCTGCTAATGGTAGTAACAGAGTAGTAAATGCACTTGTGGGACCTGAACTTTGAACATTTCTGCCTTAAAAGTGATGGGGCTGTTGGAGAACCACATGAGGTGGGAGTATTGGATGTGCTGCAAGTAGCACAGCTCTCCTCTCCAAGGCCAACACTGCCCATTCCTCACCAATACGGTGGTGCCTACAAGTAGGATTGGAGATAAAACCCCAAACTCTGCACAGGCAGTTAAAGACTGACCTCAACAAGCACAGCAATAGGAGCAGCCCGTGCCCAGGCTCCTCGTGCTCTCCTCCCTCCCCACGGCCACCATAAACCAGTAAAGATGTGATGTGGCAAAGCCAAACAGCTCAAGCTGTTGAAGGAGGAGCAGCAGGACCACTGCCACATCTAAGCACTCAGGAAATCATTGCCATACAGAAAGGATTGCTTTGTAAAAAGCCTGAAGGGGTTCAATTTGTTTCCTGGGTTCAGAAACGTTGGGTTTCCCATGCTGGGGCTTTGCTTTGCTGTGGCATCCTCTGCTGAACACTTCCCAGTGTCCTCCAGTGACTGCAAGATGCTCAGAGCCATTGGCCTCCCCCACTGGCCTTTCAGGAGAAGCATCAACAAGAGTTTTCCCCCATCCCTTGGACACTGGTGTTTTCATGCTTAATTTCTCAGTCCATCTCATGTGATTTAATCAAGATCTGGGCCAGGCATGTGGAAGAGGTCAGGGAAACCCCTGTGTCTGTGCCAGGTGAGCATGTTGCTGGTGGTTGAGGGTCATGGGTGATTAGAAATCTCTGAGGTGCACCAGTTATTGTTATGTGCTGCAGGTTTATTGCTACAATATTTATGAAGTGGTTTGCATTCCTCTGCTAGACTGACACATTTTGAGCAGTCATAAACAAATCATCTTTTCAAGGGGAATTTAAAGCTGTTTTGCAGTGCTGTGTTCTCTAACAGCCCCATCATTTTTAAGGTAGAAATGTTCCAAAGTTCAGGTCCTGCAAGTGTATTTAATACTCTATTACCACCATTAGCAGCAGTGTTACTCAGCTGGAGAACAGGTCTAGATCCCATTTCACCATCAGTACCACATCCATGCAGCCTTTTCACAAGCTCTGCTTTTAAACTAAGCTGTATTTCTCCTGACTGGCTCCATCTGGGAAGGGTTTTCAGGACCTTACTTCCCTGAAGGCTACAAACATCTTCTATATTTCAGGCCACAAAGTGAACTTGTGCATTTTCCCTGCCTGAGATGAGCTGTGCTCTCCAAGCCCATCCTACCCTCTCCCTATCGACTTTCACACTGCCTGCTCTTTAAATGTGCATTTTCCTCTTGTTCTGTCCCCAATTCCACTCTTCTCTGAGCAGGATGGAGACCTGGGGATGCTTTGCTCATTTTCAGTCAGCTCCAAAACTGGACATAAGAAACACACATAGGGGCTCAAGGACCATTGAGCAACCTCAGCTCTTAGCTCCAAATACAAGATGAGTCTCACTGGAAAGTTAAAGCCAGCAAGAAGCTCTTAAAAGGCACTTAAGAAGTAAAATGCAAACTTCAAACAGTCACCATGGGGATAAAATTTTCAAGTGCCAGTTTAAACTGTCAAATGTTAACCTATGATACTATTTACTGCCTTCCATTGGTTACCTTCAGCACATCACCCATCACACTAACGACCATCATCTTATTAACCATGGATTTCATGGTCATTAACTTGAGTTCAGCAAGTCACAGATGACTTTATTGGGCAAGACTTTGATAATCACCATCTTAATTGCACAAGCTGTCCTCTAAATCCACCCTGAACATAGGATAAAGTTGCTTCACTTAAAATTAGCTTTTCTCTTGGCCAGCTCAGTGCGTCATCACACGGGGCACTTTGCCAGCAGAAGTAACTAAATAAAATAATTCAGGGTAAGAACTTGCCCATTTCTGGGCTGCTTTGAGGTACAAGCCACATCTGATAAGGCAGAAGTGAGACCACAAGAACCACATTCTGCTTGGGGTTGTAATAAAGACTAACGGAGCAAGGAGGGGAGATGGGGCTCAGGGGACACAGTGGATCAGGCTCGTGGCCACCAAGCCCAAGAGCTGGTCAACAACAGAACAAACCTGTCTGCTTCAAAAAAACACAGGAAAAAAGCCTTTTACAGGGAATCATGTAGCAAGTAGCTGTGCAAACACCACAATGACATTGCTAAAGCATAAACTGTCCTGCTGCAAACTCCTCCCTCCCCACACCATGAGAGACCTCCAAGACATTGTGTCCAAGATGGGCAAACCAACCCTGCTAGCTGGGTCTGATAGAAGTGATCCTTTCAAAGAGAACAAGGTTTAAAACTCAAAGTGAAGTGAGAGCTTTGCTGGTCATGAACTTGGGCATCAGCCCCAAAAAGCATCTTCTCCTTCTGTGGTATCATCATTAATGGGGCACCACTGCTCTTATCACTCAACATCTCCAGGTAAGAGGTTCCCTCCCCATTACCAGACCTGGATTTTCATATGAACAGGTGAATAGGTAGCAAAAGACACCCCCCAGCACTCTGCCCTCATTCTTAGTTTCAGATATCAAAACTACAAACCCCCCAAACCCCTGCCCCCAAACCCAGAATTCAAACAAACAACAGAAACAGCCCTGAAGGAAACAGAGAAAAAGTAGTTCTGAAAGTTCCTATTTTTCCTACTACACCGTGACCAATGTGGAATATGATGTTTGTGAAAGTCCTAATTTGGAAGTGTAAGAAAAAGTGGATAAATAGCCACCAAACTGGATTGCACACCGAGCTGGGCTGTATGACCAGCATGGACAAATTCATTTCTGCATGAACTGTGTTAAAGCACATTCACATCCCCAGGGCATGCAAATGGGAGGTTACCACGCTGCAGCTGACACAAGCCCCACTATAATCCTCAGCTCTCAAAATAAAATAAAATAAAATAAAAATCTCCCAACAACTCCAGCAGAGCCTTCCCAGGTCAACAGATCTTTCCACGGGCAGAGGAAATCTTCAAGGATATACTGCAGGAACCCAGCCTTAGATCTCCCATTCAGTCACAGAGGGATTGCTGCTCATTTGAGACAGACCCTGCCTGATAATTATTTATCACATGCTATATTATGTGTTTAAACTGTGCAATAAATTTGTGATAGCTCATAGATGAGCAGCTTTAACTTACAGCTTATACTTTGCAATGAATGTCAGGGTATGTGTTAATAAAAAATTAAATGTTCATAGCATGGATACACACTTTGTAACCTGATGCTGTGAAGTTTTGATGTCATGTGAGCTGCAATGCACAGTAGCAGGGAACAGACATTCCCATTCCCTTTGGGTTGTACAGATGTTTAGTGCTCCCAGAGAATATTCTGAAGAGATGCGTGCTCAGTATGTATCTATTATAACGTTATTAGCCACACTCCTAATTAATCCTTAGGAATTCCAGGCATTTTTCATTTAGTTCTTAGCAAAGGGGGGGGGGGAAAGGTGCCTTAACAACTCTTTGAGTCGTAGAGTTCATAAATGAGCCCATCACCCTATACCAGAACTGCTATAATTTTATCGGAATGAAAACCATTCTCTTTGATCTCCTCCAGTTCTTAAATCCAGCAGTTGTGTATTCAAACATCAATGGAAATGTGGTTTCAAGCTTCCTCTTTCATTATCTTTCTCAAAGATAAAAAAGAGCAAAAGAGAAAAAAAAAAAAAAGTTCTGAGCTTTAGAGATGAGGCAATATTTTTACAGTAATTTCTTTATCTGATTTCATCCTGTTTACAGAAGCTGCTGTTTGGAAGATTTCCCCCCCTTCCCCACCTACCATTTTGGAGATGGCTTTTCTTTAAATAAATGTATATTAAAAAATAGAACAGACAACAACATCAGCTTCCTGCTTGCTCTTTATTGTAAAGGAGATAAGGTTGCTAAATGCTGCACTATCTGACTTTGGTTCAGTGCGTGACCTACATGGATCAAGATGGAGATTTAATGATTAAACTTCACTGCTTTATCTTCAGCAAAAGTGGGGGGTGGGGAAGGAAGGAGTACCCAAACAAACCACTTATGTTCTGGCACGATAGAATTACAGTTCCACACAATAATTAACCATCTGACACATTCCTGCCAGGCTGCAGATGTCACTAATGGCTCTGAAATGCCCCCTCTCTGTTGTCACAACCCAGAGCTCTGCTCTGGAGCCAAAACAAGCACAATCAAGAGGATCATGGTTGGCAAAATGCACTTGGTCCCTTCTCAGCTGACTCACACAAGCCACAGGTGAGCTTCATGGCTCATATACCACAGATAGAAACATTTAGGAACAAATTCAATTAAAAGAAAACAGCTCCTTCATCTCCCAAAGCCACAAAACCATTTTAATCTCTGCCATCCAAGGCCCTGGACTCTAATCTCCTGAACTCCAATCTCCCTCCTGGCTTCTTTACAGCTCTTGAGACATATCTTGATCTCTCCCTCCCAGATAACACAGCTCCTTTTGCTGACTGTAACACATCCCATGTCTCTGAACAAGCCAGGAGAAGACACAACCCTCTAGGTCATTCCCTAGGCAGCTCCTCCTGCACCTTCTCAAGCCTGTTGCAAGTAGATCCTAAAAATCTTAAATTAACCTGCTTCAATATCAACTTCAAAAGGGCTGGCACCATAGTTTGGATGGGTAGTAAAAACTACACCTACTTATTCACAAAAAAAAGACCAACAACACATCCCAACCCCAAGGTCCAAGCAGGTTCACCATAGGGCCTCCTGAGTTTTCTAACCATACAGCTCAAACTGTGGTTTTTATTTTTGCACAAAAGCCACATGACATGCAGAAAATTTAATGAAGTTTGTTCTTAGCATTATTTCCAACCTCCAGGGCTGCTGTCACCCACGTGGATCAAAACAGCAGGATTTATTTGCATCAACTCCCACTGGAAACGAAAAGCAGCAGCCACCAGCCCCTGCAACATCCAGAAAAGCACCAAGCTCCCTGTGCCTCCAATACCAACGAGAGGAGGGTTACACCAAGAGCAGAACTGACTCTTCACCTTGGAGCACTGACGTTCATTAAAGGAAAAAACAAATTCAGGATCTTACCTTCCCAAAAAATCCCCACAGAGCTGCAAGACCAGCTATTTCAGGTGCCAGGGGAGTTTCTCTGCCAGGAAGCCCAAGGCAGTCCCAGCAGCACTCCTTACCTGCTCAACTGGGAGCATTTACCTTAATTAACAAACCCACATGGAGCTGATTTCCCTCATTTCTGCCCCCTCCTCCTCCCCACGTGTTACCAGAACCCCCTGGTTGCCCCTCTCACAAGGGCTTGATCATTATTAAGAGGAAAACTGGTTTTGCCCTGTCCCCTCCTCTGTGCTGAGTAGGGTGGGAAGAGCAGTTGTCATAGCACCATAGAATCATTTAGGTTGGAAAGAACCTCTAGGACCATCAAGTCCAACCTTGTCCAGCATCTCCCTGACCCCTAGAACATGTCTTGAAGCACCACATCTACTCATTTTCTGGACACCTCCAGAGATGGTGACTCCACCACCTCCCTGGGCAGCCTGTTCCTCATGCTAGGCTGCTGGTGGCTCTTCCATTTTCTAATAATGAAGACTGAAGTTATTTTATTATTTCTGAGCCTTTTTCTCCCATCTTTAATGGCCTTCCTATCTTCCCCACCTCTCTTTGACCACATAATAACATAATATCCCAAACGTTTGACTAGGAAACCTAGTGCCAGCTTAATCCTATAGACCAGTCCTGGCTAAAAGTGCTGTAAGGAAGCAAACACAACACTAGCCCCTCGTCAGGGGAGAGGAATTTCATCCTGGAATGCCACAAATGTTGTCACAGCTAGAAATGGAGCTGCTTCCAGAAGATGCTCTTTAGTACCAGGGGAGATGCTGCTGCAGCAGCTTTCAGGCAGCTCTTTGGTTCCGTTGTGTTGGCCTCTGCATCGCCTGGTATTAGATCACTGCCTGTCTTGTTAGCACTGGAAAGTTCAGAGCTTTAGATTCCTACAGACAATCATCACAGCTTGACATTTCGGTGCAAGGAATCAATTAGCTAGTGATGGGAAACCAGATTTTGTTATTAAAAAAAAATAAAACAGAGGGGACAGCACTCACTGATTAGCCCCATTGCTCCCATGTCTTCCTAAAGAAGTGTGGGAAAAAGGGGGGATAGCCTGGATGGAGAGATGCTGTAATGAGCTAAAGCTGTCCTGGACTGAGGGATGGGAAGTTAAGAGGATGGCCAAGTCAAACTTCAGGGACTAATTTCAGAGTCATATATGGAGTAGCAAACACAAACTACCCTGGTATTTGGGGACATCTGGTCTCGAAGCTGATTCAGTTTCTAAAATTTGTTGTAAAACTTCTTAAAAATTGAAGAGTGAGGCACTTGGCAGGGGAAAGGCAGAAGATGAGAGATTTTTCCGGCCTCATGGAAAGAAAATCAGAAATACTTCCATGTTGCCACATGGACCATGCTGCTTGTCACACTGATAGATCGGGGACGTTGCGTGAAATGAAATAGAAAACAATTAAACAGCACGTGAGTGCAGGAGGGGGTGAGTTTACTTTGCAGGATTTACATCAACATTTTCTTTGGCTTCGTTCCAGGCAGCTCAGCACCCCTTTGAGTCACTTAAACAAACCCAACTTTGAAAAGCAAAACTCTCTCAGAACTTGTGAGTCTCACCCAGCTCCACGTTCCCACCAGGGGAATGGCAAATCGCACGCAAGGTGGTCGCGAGGGCCACAAATCTTCTCTTAAGGTCTCAGCTCCTTCCACACATGAAAAAATTCCGAGCAGTCTTCGTGTGGTTTGTGAGCTCTGTGATGAAGATTCAACACAGCCCTGTACAGTCTGATGCCAAGCTCTCTGGACAGGGTTGTGATGGAGCAATGAAGTTCAGCTCCACTTTCAGTTCTTCAATTTACGGGAGATGGTCGGACTGGGGGTTTCCTTCAGCATGTTCTAGAAGAATCATAGAATGGTTTGGGTCGGAAGGGACCTCCAAAGGTCATCTAGTCCAACTCCTCTACACCAGCAGGGACATCTCTACCTAGGGCAGGTTGCTCAGAGCCCCATCAATCCTGACCTTGAATGACTCCAGGGATGGGGCCTCCACCACCTCTCTGGGCAACCTGTTCCAGTGATCAGCCACCCTAATATTAAAGAACTTTTTCCTAATGTCCAACTCAAATCTACCCTTTTCTAGTTTAAAACCATTACCCCTCATCCTGTCACTATAAACCCTTGAGAAAAGATCTTCCCCTGCCTTTCAGGTATTGGAAGAAGGGGGATCTAATGTTGGTCCAGATGTGCCCCCCTTTCCCTGACTCTGAGCGGTCAATGGATGATCTAGGACCTGATTTCAGACTCACCAGCAACAGAAGTTCTGATGCACAGATAATAATCACCTGGTCCATATTAAAGAGCAGCAGGAGGTTTGTGGCAGCAGGTAGTGATGATTTGTCTGTCTCATGACAAGGTTTGCAAGTGTAGAGCAAACTTTGCTCCCTAAAGTCCAGCCCAAGCTGCTGGCTCCCACCAATAACAATATCTGGGGCCTGGTGATTATTTTATTTAGAGCTTTTTTTGCAATTAACCTCGGCCCTGAAAGTCTTTCTGCTTTGCTGAGGCTATTTTCATATGGTGCAAGTCGAAAGGGGACTGTGAGAGCTGAGCATGTGCATTATAATCATATTTGAGCCAGTTTTGTTCTTCATCTGTTTAATGTCATCTGCCCTGCCAAAGGAGCTCAGCTCCTTCAGGGCGAAACTGCGTGATGGGAACTGACTTTCCTGATTTACTGTCTCTGTGAGCAGCTCTCAGTGAGGCATTGCTGGATCAGCCTGAGCTCTTCCACCCTCATTACTCAATTACCGTTACGTTTACAACCTCATGTTAACCTCATGATAACCATTAGCTGTCAGCAGCCATGGCACCTACACAACGGTCTCTGTAGCTGGTAAGACTGAAATAAATTGGAATTTGGTTCTGAATTGAAACCCAAACTTTACCAGCATTTCAGAAGAGCTATAAGGCCGTAAGCAAGGTTTAATCCGGTAAGTAATAGGGATGAGGAAGAGTTTGGATGGAGGCAGGTCCTTCCTCGCTGTTGGACTCAAAGCCTTTCTTGAGACATGGGGACAGACATTGCTCTCACTCCATGGCTGCTCCAACCCAAGGTTGCCAAGTCTGGATCCCTTTCACACATATGTGATCAAGCTGTGAATGTGGAGTCAGCTCCAGCCTCCTGGAAAGGATGCGTGGAGGGGGGTTTGCATCATGTGTCCTGCTTTAGACTTGTTTTCTTGTCAGTTAATAAACAAATGTACAATTCTGCCTCCAGAAGTGCCTACGCCCCAAGGTCACAAGTGATGGGCAGCAAGAGGCTGGAGTTACGGGATGTTGGTGTCTTGTGACAGATGCTGTCCTGCTTCAAAAGCCATCCAGAAGCTGTTTGGGGGAAAAAAGTCCTGGAATGGGAGGGATAGAAGTTTAATTTAGTCCCCTGACCTGTGTGGCTGATCTGCATTTTTCCCCACCAGCACCATGAGCTCCTTTCTCATCACCCCTACATTCCCCTCCACCTCCTCTGCTGCTAAGGGACATTGACAATGTTCTCTCGTACTTCAAAAACATGTCACAAAAATTCATTTCTTAGGTTCTTTCTCATTTTCCTTCATATTCCCTGAGTACAGACACATTTAACCACCTAGAACTGTAATTGAAGCAATTACTTTAACAGAGGCACATGCAGGTTCCAGCACCCTCCCAGAGAGGCTCTTAGTGCATTTGCTTAATGCTTTTAATTACAGTTGTTAATATGACAGATTGATAAGTCTTTTGACAGCCTCTGTCTAGGTTGGGGTGTTCAGGTACTCAGCAAAGGCTCCAAAGATGCTTGGAAGAAGCAGCCTGCACACGAAGCAAGTTACTGACTCAAAACCATCTCCCAGGGCGTCGTATCAAATTAAAAATGATTTTTTTTCCCTTCTCTTTTCAATAGGGAGTTTTTCCTCCTTCACCTCCCAGTGTGGATGTGGATGTATGAGCAACGAGCAGCAATGGGAAAGGAAATGCAGAGAAACCACACAACGATTTACTGGGGCTTTAGCAAAATATTATCATTCTTAATGTTTGTCGGCATGGGGCAATTTTCTTTGAACCAGGGATAGTTTAAATTCCTTCTTGCTTTGAAGACTTAATTTTCTCCTATAAAGATTATGGAGACTGTCTTGGATAATTTTAGGACTTAGACACACTATTTGCTGAGCTCAGGCATGTTTTGCACCGTGTATATTTTATTTGCCACCTGCCAGCTAGTGTCCACATGCTCCCAAAGTCTGGAGGTCAAGGAAGGATCTTGAGCAAACCCATTTGCTGTGCCCCACACCCTGTGTGGGATGTGCACAGCCTGAGCACCCAGCACACACACAGACACAGCTCAGCACCACTTAATCCCAGGCATGGTGAAGGTTCCAGCCTTGCACACAGTGATACCAGTGAGTAACCTTGGAAAGGACCACATGCTGATGATGCAGAACCTTCCAAGCTCAGTGAGTTGGGGTTGGTAGGAAAGCAAGGTAAGAACCTCAAGAAATGCCTCAGTTACCCTGATTATAGCTGCGTCGGGACTTTGCCCATTCTCTGGTTTGGCCAACACAGGATGGACAAGAAACTTTTGCAGGTGACATGAGAAACCACCATGGCCCAGCCTTGGGGACTGTTACTAAGCAGGAGGTGGGGATGAGGCGTGAAGAAAACATGTCAGTGTAAAATATGCAGCTCTTTGGTTAGGAGGGGAACACACTGAAAAGAACTAGAACTAGTCATCGTAGAGTATTTCTGCATGACTCTTGGGCCTCAGTTTGTGTCTGCAGACAGTGAAGCAGAAAGAGATTGTTGTCTTTACATGCACACATTCCCTTGCCCTGAGTTAACTTCCTTGGGCAGAAGGGTGCCCAGAAATAAACTGTCATAACCACAGAGCTGAACTGCCAAGGGGTGGTGGAGCGTCCAGCTTCAATGCCTTCAATCAAGACCACTTTCCTCCTTTGAAGATATGTTTTACTGAGCACAACTTGTACCTCGCTCAGACACCAGTTATTGGACTTGATACGGATGAAATCTAATGGCCCATGAAATAAAGGTCAGCAGAAAAAATATTATTGAATGCTTTTTTTTCTCCTGGCTTCCAGTGTATGAATCCGCAGAAGGTTGGCAACTCGTACCCACCGTCATGGTGTTTTTCATGGTATCCTTTGATAACGGGATTAGGGAGCACCAATATGAGTTCAAAAAAAGCTGCTGAAAAGTCTCTGACATTTGGTCATTACCAGCCTTCAGTCACTATTGATCAGTGTCTGCACTGGGGGCAGTAATCCCGGGCAGGGAGGGACCCACGGCAGCTGCAGATACGTTGGAGATCGATATGGAGCCTGACCAAGGGGATGCTGCTTGGCACTGCTCTCCCCAGTGCTCGTGATGGGAGCCCAACACTTGCTGAGGGTATTTTAATAAGCTAGTCCTGTTTGGCTTTGGTTTTTAGCAGATTATTCTGCCAAGCTGTCTGGGTTTCTCAAAGCAGAGGAATCACTACCTCACTTCTCCTGAAGCATCTACCATGGGAAGCGACCGCCCCGCACGGAGCAGAGTTCCTGGAGTATGAATATTTCATGGGTCTGGTTTTGGGGGGATTACTTATGGTTGAGTTTTCATGGTCACTAACTAGATTTTTGTGACTATCAGCACTTCTTTGGTAATTTAAAATTTACTTGAAAAGAAAAAGCAGCAAAATCGAGGCTGTATGGGTACAACCAAGGTCTTGCGCTCTTACAAACACCACGATAAAAGTGTATTGGCTCACAAGAATACTTTGAAATATTTAAGAGAGCATCAGCAGGAAATATATACACATGTATATGTATAAAACCAGCATTTCGTGAAGTGTGTGGGTAGGAGAACATTTGGGAGTCAGCACATTTCTCACCAACTATATTAAGTGCACCCAAGGGTGAATTTTTGATTTATTCTGATTTTTCTTTAGAACTACCCCCTACGGTGCTTTGGATTTCTGGACATGAAAAATAACAACGAGGCTTACAAATGTACAAATCAAAAAACCACTGTTGATATGAAGAAGGTGAGGAACCTGTTCATGCTCTGCTTGAGCAGCTGATGCTGCTCTGCCACCCCCTCCCTCCAGAATGGCTGGTCCCAAAGAGCTGAGATATCTCCTCAAAAGAGTCAGACCTGCCTGAATCTGACGTCTGGGATGGTTGGAAGCTTCTCCTGCTGCTTCCTGAAGCCATCCCACCATACTTCCCCCATGGTCCACCTCAGTGAGAGATGTTTATGTCTGAATTTTCAAAGCGAGAGGTCATATTTAACAGGAATTCTCATCTTTGTGTGAAAATCAGTTTGAACCATCCCTGGCCTTGAGTGGTGCAGAAAGCTTTGACAAAGTATTTGAACTTCTGTTTAGTTCCTTGGATAGATCCGTCTTGCCAGAAACATAACAGTGTTGATAAAGCTCTTATTGGGAGAAATTTCTCAGCTCAAACAGAATAATTAATAACCCAGGAATAGGGAAGACTACACTGGCATCCCAAACAAGCTCCCTCCCTTGCTGTGAGAGAGCAGCTTCTCTCAGCCTCTCCTATTAACATTCTCCACTTTCAGCAATCACCAAATACTCATTTTTTTGAGGAACCCAAATTGGACCTGGCCTGAAAGAGCAATCAACCAATCAGTCACAAAACAAGGGGAAAGGCTCTGCAAGTTTTGTCCTAAGGTGGGACAGTCTAATTGTAATCTTCTCTCTTTCTGGGTGGTGCCAGAGGAGCTTCTCCTGGTGGCCAAGGATGAGAAGTGTCACGGAAAGAGCCGGTCTGGCTTCTTCTGCCTCCCCTCGGCTACAGGCCAAGATCAAGCTATTGTTTTCCCCCCTGTCTCTCACTCTCAGGGTATTTTGCCTTCACATTAACTAGTCAATGGCCCAGCCCAACCTTGGCCATGTCTCCTTGCACCACATCTGGGATGGGAACCCTTGCCCAGTGGTCCTCCAGCAGTGACCCTGAGATCTTCCTGACCCCGGCTGCGTTTGCTCATTTCCTTCCCAGCTCTCTCCCTATTGCTTTTCAAATTAAGGTGCACAGGAAACCAGAGCAGTTTCTGATCTCTCCTCCACCTAAAAAATTAGAACATCAAAACCAGTTTTACCAGCAATAAACGAAGCTACTTTGAAAAGCGAAGCAAAGGGATCTATCTGGAGTCAGTGAGACATTGTTAGGATCTCTTTGATGGGGAGCCTTAAATGAAAATTATCAAATGGCGCTTTAAAACATACACCCTTTTGTTTGATTAGCCTGCTGCAGATAACCTTTATTAAACCTGATCTAAAATTACAGCCATGCACTGGTGGTGCTTTGATGCCTCGGCTGTTTCATTTCCTGTTTATACTATGATACACGTTGCACTAGGAGATAAAGCACTTCTGAAGGATATTAAGACATGAAAGTCCCTTGGCTATTTGCTGGCACTGTTTTGATGTTTTCTTGCTCTCTAGAAATTAGCATATCCTTTTCAAAGCCTGCCTCTGATGAGAGTAATCCTTTGCCATGATGTATTTGCTAAAAGTCATAAATGATAGTATATTGTGTAAAGAAATGACACATAAAAGGGACGATGCTAGATTATTGATAATGAGGCAACTTGTGCAACTCTGCTTTTGGCTTTTATAAAACACAGTTTTGACACCATAAATACATTGAGCTTATATTAATGAGGATTTAATACTTCTGAGATTTCTCCAAACTTGTTGAGAGCAACTTTTCAAAAGGAGGTTTTTTGGGGGGAAGTTTAATGTTCTCACTAATTTTGATAAGATGGTCTGTTAAGCACCTTTTGCTGCCTTCATAACGAGGAATGACAGGAAGGTTTTGAGCGTGGCTTTGCCAGGATTAAACTGTGCTGGAATATTTATTTTATTAATTTGTCTGGTGTCTATTGCCATAGAAACGTGGTGCCTTAATTATAGAAATTTGCAACAAAATGTTACCTTTCAGGAAAAAAAAAAGAACTTTTGACACGCATAAAAGCAAAATGTAAGAATCTGATATCTGGAGGTGTAAATAAGGATTGCTCCATTGAAGCTTTGAAGTGACTTTGATTTACATCACCAAAAGATCTGTCTCCTGTTGTCACTAACAAATGACCTGAGCATTTCCACAGAAGAGAAAGCCATGGATGACCTAGAAAATAGGGACCAGGCTGTTGGGATGAGGAGGAGCAGCAAGGGCTTGGAGATCTTACCCACTCTCTTTTCAAAGGCACTTTCCCAGGACTGTTCCAAATGCTTTGGATGACAAGGTTTAAGTTAGGTTATAAAATTCCTGTGACTGTGTGGAAATCTTCATAATATTTACTGGGTTTCTTTTGCACAAACACTCCCACTAGCTGGATGTGTGGTAGCACAAGAAGATCTGGGCTCTGATGGAGGTGATGTGGGGTCAGGCATTGCTGGCTCCACACAGCCCAGTGACTTCAGTGGGGTGTGATAAAGATTTACACCTTGCTCTACCTAAAGTCCTTTCTGTAAACAGACACACACACCTGAATTCTGTCTTTTGCCAACTGGGTGACCAGAATTACACACCTGAGGCTGTGAGTAACTCACTCGAGGACGAGGATTTTGGTACCTAAATGAGTAAACAGAATTTGCAGCAGCTCTGAATACCTGAACTCACCCTTCTAAAAACCCAGTCCCTTATCTATCCGCCTTTATGTGGAGCTGAGCCCTCACCTTAGATATCCCAGCTTGATAATCCTGCCCTCAGGAACCAAAGATCTCCTCTGATAGCGCTGAAATCAATGGAACAATTGACTGTGGGTGGCTGCTCCAAGGAGCCCTGAAGGGAACAAAGGTCACAGCCATCCTTGCAATGTGGGGTTACAGCTCTGCTGCCACCAGAACCTTTCCAGCAGGCACCAGCACAGACCACTTAGAGTTGCAACCATGCTAATCAGCACAGGGCACTATTCTTCATCTCTGTGCCTCTCACCAGCTTGGGGCAGGAGCTGGGGTTTTATTAGTACAGGTAGACGACAGCAGGAGATGAGAGGAAAGGGAGAAAGGAGCAATTGGAGAGGTAGAGACAAATTATACCTCCAGTGATGAAAGCCACCTCGACTGCAGCGAGGCTAAGATGTTGCCAAGATGATTGCCAGTTAAGCATGTTTTAAGCAAATATCTCTCCTTCCTTCCAGCAAGGCCTCCAGTGGAACTGCCTTCTCATAATTTACTGGATTGGAAGCGCACAGAGTGACAAAATTACTTTTTTTTTAACGGTTGCAAAAAAAAAATAAATAAAAAAAAAAATCACAAACAGTTGACAATTCAAGAGAAAAAGACTTTTGAAAAATTGATGGTGTTTTCTCTGTATCCTTGTCAGAAAGTCTTTCAACTTCCCTCTTGGAAAGAAGAGACATGAAGAAGGTGCTGGGAAAAGGATTTCTGCATGGGCACCTGCTGTTATTACTGCAAGCAGTGACAGGGAGCCAAGGCATTTAGGATTAGTCCCTAAGAAATGGTGATTATCAGGACTTCTTTCTGCAGGACCTTTGCTCATTGGCCTCCGTGCCACCCGGTAACAGGATTTGCATGACTCCAGCCAGCTGCTGGGAGAATATGACCCATTCTAGTGCTTTGCCATATGCCATACAGTATTCACAGCAATGAGCATGACTCACAAGATCAGCTCATGCCTATCTGAGGTTTTCTGCAAATTTGGGGTGGTTTAGCTGAAAGTAACACATGCAAGGCTCACGCTGAGCTCGTATTGTAACCTAAATAAAAAGGGGTGAAGAAAGGCAACGAGCAGAAAACGTGTGACAGCCTCAGAGCTAAAGGACTCGGTCTCTCTTGGAGGTCCTTGACAGACTCTTGCCGTTGTCCTCTGAACCATCCACAGGTCCCCATGGGTCCAAGGCAGAGGAGGCAGGTCCTGCTCTGGAATCCATCCCTGTCCAGCTCAGCCCAAAAGGCAGCTGTGAGAGAGGCCAGACACTCCCTGCAATAACGGCTCCTTCCCAGCGCTTCCAGCACTCCAGAGGTGGCCAAGTGCTCTCTCCTGCCAGGGTGTCACAAGACTGGTGAGTCACGGGAGCATCACAAAGTGCTGTTCACATAATGGAGCTTAATAACAGCCAGTGTCAAGGTAAAAGCACCTGTAAATGAGGCAGCACAGAGCTCCACCACCTTGCAATAGCACTGCTGGGCAACTCTCTCACAGGTCTCTGCACTTGCTTCATCCATGCTTGGTCTTGATCTCTGCAGGGGTTTTGGGGCTGGTGTGTCATTGCCATGAGGACAGGTTGTTTGTAGGGCAGTGCTGCCCAGGCTCTGGTACCCAGGCAGATAACACACTCCTTCCTCTCCTCGAAGTACAAGCTGTGAGCCCAGTGCATTACCAGCAAGGAAGTTCAGCTCTTCCACCCAAACCATCAGCCTCAAAAATGCTGCAACCTGGGCTGCTGCAGAGAGATGTGTCCAAAGGATCCCTCTGATGGTGACCCTCTGAGATTCATAACCCAAATGGAGATCAGCTTTGTGCTGGACCACAGCTGGCAGCTCTGAACAGAGGCTGCTCAACCCCAAGGGCAAGGCAGGGAGAAGACCTCGGTGTTTGGTGGGGTGAGGAAGAGGATGCAGCTTGTGCTGCAGTCACTGATGGTCCCCTCTTGGCCTGCTAGCTGTTAATGTGCATGGTGACTCCAAAACGTGTCATCCTGCTTTCCACCTGTGACCCCAGAGACCATGGGCTTTCCTGGGGCTCCAGCACTTCTATAGCTACTCTTCCAGGCTGCTGCTTTCACTCCAGACCCCTGCCCAGCTGCACTTCTACAGAGCACAACTTCCCCTTCCTTCCATCAGCAAATCCCTCTGTCCTCCCCGTCCTACCTCTTTACAACTCAGAGAAATCCCCCTTCTCTTTCCTGATGTAGAAGTAACTCACCCAAGTGCTGACACTTTTACCTGTACCCTGCCAGCCAGGCAGGACACCCATAAACAGCAATAAGACCTCACCAAATAACGTCTCTAAACCTGCTTGTTCAAGCACCTAGGAGAGGACATCTGCTCACCTGCAGATTTTCCTGCCCATTTACTGCAGCTGAGGATGCCTTTCACTCCTCCCTGCATGATCAAGGCTCCAACCCAGGCACCCAGACACCGTCCATGAGGTTTGGTCCACAAAGTGGCCTTTCCCTTTGGAGCTCCTCCAAAACCACACCCAACGTTCACCCTCTCCCTTTGTTTGTCTCCTGAGCATCATTACCCTTTGATAATGATCTCAGAGGTGCTAAGCTGATAATCATCTACCTCAGCTACTCCACACACTTTGTCAGGCACGTTGGTAATGAAAACATAGAGTGCAAAGATATCCCCTTCCCAAGGTAATGGAAAACCTGAGTGGAGGTTGACATTAGAAACAAGATAGGCGGGTGGAGAAGCCAAGTAGAAAGGAGAAACATCTGGTTCCGTTTTCCTTTGTGAAATTATCTCACACTGACCAAGCAGTACCTTCTCTGAAGTGCATAAACGTTGAAGACACACACACATGGTTGTTATCAAACGGTATTGTGCAAAATTAAATTGGCTACTTTATGGTGAAATGGAGAAGGAAAGCAGGCATTGCAAACACATGCGTGGCTCTCCTCGAGGTCTGGAAGCCATCACGGCGCAAGGATGGCTACTTTAAAACATCTACAAATAGTTGGGGCCATTCTGCGAGATGAATAAGCTGAGGCTGAATTTAATAAAGTTATCAAGGCCATAATAACACAGGGGCCAGTGCCTGAAACTAATAAGGGGTTTGGTGAGCATGAGATAGTTCATATGTGCAGAGCATTCCTCCAGCGCTGCCTTGCTAAGGTGGAACACCGTGCCAAATTCTTCTAACCTCACCAAGATGTGCTGAACCTCTGCCCCTTGGCCAGGCTTAGCCAGCCGGGCTGGAGGGGACATTCAGCACATTTTTATCTAAGGGGTGGTCACGAGCTTGGCTTCACTGAACATAGCTGGTAGGTCCCCTACAGCAGGCACGTGTTTGTCTTTAGCACGTGTGCTCCCCATGCCAGTCAGTAGCACGTTTGTGGTTGAAGAAAAGAATCCTCACCAGAAGCAATCTGTTACATCGAATTTTTAACTCATGTGTTTCTTCAGTAGCTTCAGAGCAGGTTCCTCAGGGCTCCAGCCTCGCTGCCCATCCCCAGCCAGAGCCATGGGACCTCACTGGTCCCTGGAGCAGGGCAGGACATGGAGATGCCTCGTCGGCAGCTGGATGTGGGCGTGGAGGAATGTTCTTTGCATTCTCCAAAACCAAAATTTTCCATTTGTGGAAAATTCCACATCTCTGATTTATTTTTTTTTTAAATTTTTTATAATTCAGAGGAATATTTTCAATACGAGAAATTTTCTCTGGACTGGAAATTCCTGTTACCACACATGCTGAGAGGAAAACGTTCAGTTTTTCCAGCAGGCTGGTGGCAGAGCAGGAAAGAAGGGCTTGATTTTCCTAAATTCCACTCCAGAGCTCTGCTCCTCCAGCCTCACAGCCACTGAAAGACTCCTCTTTGGATAAACCTACCTTTCCCACAGAGCTGCAAACCTGGGCAAAAGGTGAAGTAAGAACCCTACTTATTTTTTAATATTTTTTGGGGTTTAATTTCAGCTTCAGAAGCAGAGACCCAGGAGCAGTGTCGGGGCTGGCTTCAGGGAATGCAATTCTCATGCCTTTGAAAATTCTTGTTCTGCCGGTTGGGAGTTTTGTTCAGCATTTCCCTTCCCAGTTGGGATTGTGGGGCTGAACTTTCTCAAGGTGTTGACTGTGCAGAAAGAAGAAAAAAAGAAGGGCAGATTTCATCTAGCTTGGATTTACCTGGGGAGTGATTTTCTTCCAGAGATCCTAATCTGGAACCTCTTCTTCCCCCTCCCCCCGTAGCAGTTCAGAGCCTCTGACGTAGGGATGGGCTGTGGATCTGTTCACACCAGTGGGGCTGGCCAAGTACTTGGGGATAGGATGGGTTGGTGTTTTGGCTCATGATATTAAGAATCAAGTTTATTACAGCCATGGCCTCAGCACCGTGCTGGGCATTGCACCCTACCCTGAACATCACAGCAGAATTCACTCATCTATCACCAATTTTGCCAGGGTAAAGTCTGTCTGAGGTTCTGGACATCTTAGTTCTGTTGCAATTAACTTTAAAACTCTCCACTACAGCTCCCCGAAAAGGTAGAAGAAGTGGCTGCTGCCACGTCCTTTGGAGGGAATGAGAAAACTTTCAAATTGCCTTGGGAAACATAACTCTGAGCCCCAAGTTTCAATGGGAAGGCAGCAAAGAAAACCTCAAAAAGCAAACTACAAGCTCCTCTCCCAGATTTCCTTTTCCTTTCATGGAGCAAATTAGAGAATACAAACTTAGTAGAATTGCAAGCATCTAAGAATAGCTTTGATTTTCCTAAACATTTACAATTCTGTTTTATGTACTTCGTCAGAAAAGGAGCAAGGAAATACAAAATGTAAATCTTTAAATGAACCTGAACACCGAGGAGACTTTACATATCTGCTTGTAACAAATGGGATGTTGCAGCTAAATCTCAAACAGGGGAATCAGAGAGTTTCAATAGCCGTGGATGTATGGAGTGTAATCAGACACGGGGGGTCTTGTGTAGGGTCCTTCTTCCCCTCCCTTGCAGGTTAAAAAAACTATTGAGACTTGCTGCAGATTTTGCTGCCTGTGATTCAGTTTGGTTTCACAGCTCCCAGAGCCAGAATCCAATCTCCATTCCAGAGACCAGCAATGATGTGCTAAGCTGGATGTCTAAATCCTGCATGGCAAAGGGGCTGAGGGGTCCCCTCCACTGCTCTGGGATGCTCAGTGGAGAGTGACCCCATGAAGCGAGGTCCAAAGAACCCAGAAGTCATGGATCTGAAACCAGATGCAGAAGATTTGCAGGAATTCTGGAGAGCCTGTTGGGCATCTTGGACAAAAAGTCATCTTTACAACAGGGATATTGTTCTCGATTGTACCTCAAAAGTTGAATTTGGGAGAAGATATCAGCCCTTTCCTCATCAGGACAGCCCTGATAGAGCAGAAAGCATTAAGAAAGCAATTTAAAAAACAATGCACCTCATTTTACTACCATCTGGGTGTTAAATTAATCGTGTGCCAGATGAATGTGGCACGAGGTGGAAAAGTCAGGCTGGAAATCCCGTGTGCTTTTCTACGGGCAATTCTCTTTCTTGGTGGAAAGCAAGGAGTGCTTCTCATGGAGAGCATCAGGTGACCAGCAGAATGATATCATGATAGATTAGCCCAGCACATGCTTGCCTGGAAATGCTCAGAGGTCAGGAGCAGGTTATAACTCTCTCCAACACTGAGTTATGAGCGTGTGTTACCGTCGGGACCCAGGGAGAGGATGTTTTGTGGAGCGGGAAGGAGCTGCCTGGAGATGGGCAGAGCCATCAGTCACTTGTCTCAGCAGACTGAGGAAACACAAACGAGTGAAATCTTGGCTGCTGCAGAGCCTGATAAGTGGTACCACTCCCCTTTTCTCCCTAGGTAAACTGAGGTCAGGGATGCTCTTTTGACTTGCCCAAGGTCATGCATTAAATTAGTGGTAGAGGCAGAAACAAGACCTAAAAGACCCTGTTTCCTTTCATTGCCACAGATGCAGATGCAGAAATGTTGCAGGCCTGTTGTTCAAAAAGAGCCCATTGCCCATCCACAGGACTTGTATTGACCTCAAGAGAGATCAAATAGTCCCGTGGTGAAAGGGCATCCAAGAACAGCTGCTAACTGGTTTTTAGGCTGTGATTTCTCCAGTAGCATCGTTCCTGGTTCCCCCTGAACACCCTGAATTTAGATTGATGGAGCCACTCAGCAAAGTGAGAAAGTTTCACTGACAGATATGCGACTTCTGTACTTGCTCATAACAGCCAGAAATGTTATTTATACCCAATTTACAGCCCAAAGCTCACAGCTGTTTAAGCCCCCTCTCTGCCTGCTCCTTCCATCTTTTTCTTTTTTTATTTTTTTCTGGTCAGGATCTTGTTTTGGAAATACCCCAGATTGTAATAGTTGTACTTGCACTGTATTACTTGGCTTTGTTCATCTACTGATGAAGTGCCAGCCCTGAAGAGCTGCCAGATGAAAGTAGGCATCTTAGAGCACTGAAGGGAACTTTCCTGAGATTATTTTGTCAGTCAAGTCCCCCTGCAAGTGTCCTGAACAAGCAGCAGGTCTCTGCCTAAAGGAGCTTACAGTGGGGAGGTGCACAGAAGGTGCATGGCATCCATCAAAACCCAGGGAGGAGGCTCCAACCTCAGTTGAACCACCCCTGGCCAAGGGGAGGAGCAAACGGGCAGCAGCAGAACTTCAGGGAGACCCAACCACTTCAGTCTCCATGGCTTAAGTTTGGGGTGATTTGGGTTCTCCAGCAAGTCCTTCTGCTGCATGAAGCAGCAACACAGCCCAGGAACAGGGGAAATCCACCCACCATCCACCCAGTCCTTCATCTTGCTCCAGACAGCACTTGCCTCCTGGCTGACTTGAAGCCCCAACAAGGGTTGGTTCCCTTCTCAGGCCCAGATTCACTACAAAGATCTGAGTTTTGATGAGTCTTGATGAACATTTTAACTAACTTGGCTCCAATTCCACGTTCATAACAGAACACCAAGCCAGGCACTTTCATGTGGGCTGAGGTTTTGTAAAGAAAGGTTCATTTGGCTCTCGAGTTGACTTTGGGTTTGGCTGGGTCTCCTGGGTCACTCCAGCCTGGAGGCTGATGTGGGCTGGCCCCAGCCCTGTCACAGCTGGGGAGAGACCAGCTTGTGTCCCTGAAAATTGTAGAGAAGCAAGAAAATAGGGGGCTACTCATAGGATTAACTCTTTGCAGGCTGCGTGGCAGTCTGCTACAATTCCTTCCAGAAATTTAATGTTCTACAAACCAACCACACCTCTGCAACAAGCAGAACATCTCACATGCTCTTCTCAGTTTCAAGTAATTTAAGAGTTCAGCTTGCATCTTTCAAACACTATGACCTACTGAATCATTACTTCCAAAATCTAAATACCACTCTTTTCTCTCACTATTTTCCCTTGCACAGATTTCAAGGTGTAGGTGCAATATCTTAGTGAAGAAGGAGGAATATTTTTTCCTGGGTAAATGTGATGGACAGCAAGCCAAAGTGAGTCCTTTGGGTACTGGGGCATTTCACCAGCTTGCTGACCAGTAATTAGCTTGGTTGAAGTCTGCCTTAGCATATCAATCTACAAAGGCAAGCATTTTTGAGGGACTTCTTTCTTGCAAGAATATATAAGAAGCCTTTCTAGGAGCGATTGCTTAAGTCCCTCCTGTGATCTCACACAGTAGACCTAAAAAGTAGATTAAGAAAAGTAATAAGCTAAAGGAAAAAAAAAAAACCCACGGTGCTTTGCTCATTTATTTTATATATTAAGGGGAACACTGACCTCTGAGATCTCTTTTTTCCCTAGCATGCATGGTGATGAATAGAATGTATTCTGACTTTAAATGAAACAGAGTGCTTTGAAAAGACAGAAAATTAGCAACATATGGGCCAAAGGACCCGAAGAGATGAGAAAAAAGGAGGGGAAAGAAAATGACTGAAGGAAAGTTTCAGATGTGGCTGTGATCCTGCAGCAGAATATTTTAATGTTGCTGCTACTGGGGGAGGCCAGGGCCCCTTTGGACATCCCCCTGCACCACACGTGATGGGGCAGAAATGACCCTCCCTGCTGGCCCCAATGAGCCAGATGATGCCATGGAGGAAAAGGACAAGGATTTTACAAACAAGGTTATTTTTCTCTTCGCCATCCCCTCACTGCTGTGAGCCAGAGATGGTCTATAATGTAAGATATGATCTTCCCTGCTGGATGCCCACCAGCCTTGGAGCTTTGATTCGGGTCCCTGGTGCTCACCTTTAGGCTCTGCTCTGCCCAGGGCAGGACTCAGACATGAGGCAGAACACCTTGGGCACTGCCCTGGGGGTCTGCACAGCCACCAGGTCACCACAAGAAGGTCACCCAGAAGACATACCACGATATACTCAAAAAGTGCTGCCCACCAGCATTGCTCACGGGGCCTTTTTCCACAGCCATTTCAGAATCATTGAATGGGTTGGTTGGAAGGGACCCTTCAAGATCATCTCATCCAACCCCCCTGCAGTGAGCAGGGATATTTTCAACTAGAGCCCCATCCAACCTGACCTTGGATTTCTCCTCATGTTCTTTACCCTGTCCACAATGTACCTGCACCCAAGACATGACTTTCTTTGCACTCTCACAAGCATTTTCTAATTTTACAAAATAAAATCAATAACAAAGAAATCCATATTGCCATTTATATTCCCTCCATAACTTTTCCTTCACTTGGGGTTTTTTTGGGGGTAATTTCCTTGGTTTTCTCTAAATCATACCTGAAAAGTTCAATTTCTAAAAGATGGAGTGTACTCAGCAAGGGTTGGGTGGTAGAAAATAATTTATGACCACCCTTTGGTATTCACACAGACCTGCTATCCCTTTGCTTTCCTCTCCCCATATTTTGGGGTGTTTAGTTCAAAATGACTTTGGGGCTTTGCTTCTCCTCTTGGCCATTGATAGGTTTTGCTTTTCCATAGGATGCACAAATAGTTCTCAAAAAGCATTTTTTTTTTTCTTGGCAAATGCTGCTGTCCCCTTTCAGAGCAGCATGTGCTCAAATCAGTGTTAAAAGCAATGAAGTGTATGGGAAGCTTGCAACTGAAATACTCTACCCTACAAGTCCTGCAGTAATAGCATAAACCCCTTTTGGCATTAGCTGTGGCCCAGTTTGAGGAGGGAAATTAAGTCCCTATGAGCTGTGGCTTCTCTGCTAAGATGCCACTTTGTGTGGGGTTGTTATTGGCTTGTGGATTATTGAAATCCTTTAACAAATGGGCTCTCTGAGCAGCCCCACATCTTGGGTATTTTTCAAAGAAGAAGTCAAAGTCTTAGGATGGGGTTTGAAGGGATGGATGCTGGGGCCAGTCAAGCACAAACTCCTCTAGACTTCGGTGGGTTGTCATGATTTGAACTTCACTGGCTCTTGCAGAACAAGAACTTGTTGCTCAGTGTTTTATCTGCTCAAAACTACAGCCAGCTCCACCTGCCTCCTGGTGCATGGAAAGCAAGCCCACCTCAACTTCTTATCCAGATGTTTATGCATGGGATAAAAAGAGTGAAGGGAACAGTGCCCAGAAGTCACCTTCTGCCCTCACACCAGTGTTGCCCAGGACAAACACTCGGCATTCCCAATCCCAGCTGGTCTCAGCAAGGAGGACACCTGCAGGCTGAGGACATCAGGCCATAAACCTGACCACAAAGCAGCATCCTGAGCCCTGTGCTGTCCTCTCTACCTCTCTACCTACAAGCCTCTCCCAGGCTGCTGGTATTTGACTCGTCTGCAGGCAGCCTGAGACATCAATGAGCCGTTGACTCTTCCCACAGTCCAGCTCAGGTAACCTCACAGAGCAGATCTGCAGGTGCTGGCCAGGATTTTCCTCTCAGACTCACATATATAACCAGAGTGCTGCTATTTGTACTCTACCTGTTCTCCACCACTTTCTCCTCTGCCTGTTGGGTCTTGCCTTGTAGGCTAGAAGGGCTTAGGGAGAGTGAGCACCCAAGCCCGATGGTGCCCTCATCTGGCTGAGGCTCCTGTGTGATTAAAATCCACCTCAAATATTCATCCTCATCTCCATCTCCACAGCAGGCAACACCAGGAACAAACACAAACCCCAGCTGGGATGTGGTTGTGCATCATGTCCGAGATGGGCTGGTCCCACAGGAGCCATTGCCCACCAGTGCTGCTGGCTGCTGACCCCAGCTACCCCACCAGCCTCTCCACTCCACGCTGTGCATCACATGGAGAGTGTAGCCCTAAGAGCAAAGTCCTCAGGTGATGATTTTTAAGGTCAGATCAACTCTGCCCTTTGCTTCCAGGCATCAAGAGCAGCCCCACCGCCAAGGGCGAGGCCGGCGGGCAGCGCACGTGCCAGGCAGCATCTGCCGGTCGTGGATTTCAAGTGACATCATGAGTTTGTGGCTTTTTTCCAAATGGATCTCTCCAAATTCCCTCTTGTGGTTCCTTCCACCCATTTTGCTTGAACAGATAAGGCTGGGTGTTGGCCAGGGGCCAGCTCAACTGTTGACGGAGCCGAGCCGCTCAGCTCCGAGCGGCAGGACTCTTCCTCCAGAAGAAAGGCTCCTTTTCAGTTTATAGACACAAACAGAGGAATAAAGGCATATTTCATGTGTGATGTCTAAGTATATCAATCAGATAAGTGGGGCTGGTGTGCGTGTGGAGAAGTTCCTGACGTCACACGACTTGTACAAAGAAGAAAGGAGCTCTCAGTAATCCGCTGCTTGGAATGTCACTTGTGCACCAACGGGTGATTCAGTAAGAACTTGGAAAAACAAATGAAGCCATCGCTTGCAAATATGCAGGAGCCTCCCAGATTACAAGAGCAAGGGAGAGGACAGGATTCACAAATAGAAAGAGACTCCCAGGTCCCAGCAAGGTCTAGAGGGATAACTGGAGGAGGCAGAGCAGGTATGCATAAATTATGCTGATGTGTTCCCCAGGAAATAAAATCGGTTCACACTCTTGGATGAAGTCACTGCAAAAGATCCTGAGGATTGGAGGTTGAGACAATCCTCATGCAAATCATCTTTTGTAGCCTGAGCACTGAAGGGATTTGCTGCCAAGATTGAGAGTCTCCTACGTTCACAGAATCACAGTGTTAGGGATTGGAAGGGACCTCGAAATCTACTCCAATCCCCCAATCCCATGTCCTGTTGGGATTTCCAGCTCTTCTGCAATATGAAGATGGACTCTTCCCTCATGTCCTTACAGCCCCAAGAACATACAATAATAAAAAATCATGTGACAAACTCAGACAGATACTGGTGGGTCCACACTGCACAATTCAGTTTTGGGTGTAGGTTTAAATGCCCTGAAGTCTGGTAAGTTTGGATTTACTAAAAAGCATTACACTAAAATTCAATGAAAGTTTTTTATTTGAACCCAAGAAAGGAAATGAAACTCAGGTGGAAATTCCATCATCAAGAATTCCTGCTCGGTGTCTCAGTGTTTTGGCACCTACAGAATTGGAAATACCCTTATTAATGGTTAATACCATTTGGACATCTCCACTGTACCTTAAGTGCCTTTTGTGTAGGACAAGATGTTGGGTTAATAATATTAATTCATCTTTAGCTAAGAAACATTTCCTTGTCATTGAAAATGGAAGAGAAACTCTCAAGATTACTTTCATGTCAATTTTTTGTATTTATCCCAGGTATTTATAAGGTGTCTCTCACACGGGTATCCAAAGGCCACATTTTTTTCTCCTGGTAAGCTCTTTGATTTTTTCTTTTTTAAAAAGGGTAATTTCATACCGACAAAATGAAGTTTTCATTTTAAAAGGTATTAAGAGGGTTGTTATTAAAAAGGAGGAAACATCTCTCCAGGGATAGTATGAAAACTGTATCTGTTTTACAGCTGTTCTGGCTCATTCCAGCAGTTCCCTAGATGTGGTCTTGCACCATTGATGGTCCATGGCATTTTTGCTGGAGCACCACAGAAATCTTGGCTCGTTTCCTCATTTTCAGTTCCTAAACTATATAAAGACACAGATTAAAATTACATATTTTTCTTCCCCAATGCAGCTTTTCCACTTGGGCAGCTGCTGCCCTGGAGAGAGGGAAATCTATTGGTGCTGGTGGAGCAGGAAGGCAGCAAAAAGGTAAGGAAGGGGCAAGAAAAACAGAAATTCTTATCTAAGGAGATAACTGGGAGTGATGGAAGATGTCCCTCAGGAGAAGCTGCTGACCATACAGAAAGATGCAGTTGTATTGTTGGAACCTGGTGAAAGGGACACAAGAGGCACACCCAAGATGAGCTCAAGTCAAGTGTCCCATTAAAATGTGGTATTTTCACATAAATTGAAGGAACTTTTGAGTTCCTTGCCTGTTTTGCAAGGTAGGATCAGAAGATGTTGCTCCAGCCACCAAAAACTTCCCTGATGCTCTTAGTGCTGCAATGAAACACCCAATAGCAGCAGGGGATAAAAGTGCATGCCAAGATAAAAGAGCAGTTAATAAAGGGTTAATTTCCCAAACACCAGCAGAAAAGATAATAGGACCCTGTTAATGACAGTGCTAAGATAGCAACTGATAACAGCCACACTAGAGATCAAAAAAACCATGCCAGAGCTTTGGGGTGAATAAACTGATATTAGTGACTGCATCTCATGTTGATAAGGTCTTGGTGACTTGTGTCATTGAGAGGGGAGCTGAGGAGGGTGGAGTTTGCATCTTTATTGCAGCCTTTCCACAGGGCAGAGAGAGGATCTAGTCTGGATTCAGAGCTCTCAGACACTGCAGCCATGGGGTTGGGTGGTGGTGGTGGAGGAGCAGCTTTGGGGCCATCCAACCTCACCTCTCCCTCCATCTCTGGTTTTGATCAACTCTGTTGTAAAGAATGGTGTTTCCAGCCAAGATCTTCATCTCTGAAGATCTCACGTGGTGTTTATAAACATCTTAAAGCATGCAAGCCTGGAGGCAGGCTCTCCACCAGCAACAGTGATGGTCCTCCAGTGGCCAGGAGTCATGGCACTGCCTCACTTGGGTCATCTCCATTTAGGAGGGGACTTTTTAGGCGCCATTGAGGGTTTGCAGAGGTGTTGGTGGCACAGACAGAACTGAGATCCTGAGGACCAGCCCAGCATCCTCCACAGACATTATCCTGGTCCTGCCAGAGCATCTGCTCTACCACCATCAGAAGGACTCTGTCCACTTCAAAGGGAGAGGTTGGCAATTATTCCGGGCTAATTGTGTCCTGACAAGAACACCAGCTTCATTATTCCACCCTGGCTCACATTTTCATATCTAAGTTCTGTTTGAATAAACCCCCTCAAATGATGCTTTCTTAAAAACACAAGATTCTCACTATTTTATTTCCAGGGATACATGTTCATTAGAGATAAGGTGATTTACAAAAAAATCATGTTATACTGCTAATTGTAAGCAGAAAACAATGAGCTCCCCATGAAAAATGCCCGAATAATGCACCACGAGGGCCTCCAATGCTGGAAGTTGAGTAATTGCTTTTTCTGATAAAATGTTTTCAACTTCTTGGTATTATTTTTATAGCTAGAAATCTCCCTTTCAGACAATGAGAACACATTCCCCACATGCTTTAGACAAATAACACACTCTCCATCGAAAGCAAAGGAAGAATTGCTCCTGCCTTGTGGGTATTCTATTTTATAATCTAGCAATAAGTTTGGGGGTTTCTTTCATTTTATTTTATTTATTATTTTTTTTTTAGTTTTACATCAAGTAATTCCAAACTGTAAGCCACGACTGACCTAACTACTTATTAAAAATGCTAATATGCTTTTGTGCTTTGATGTCTGGTGAACAATAAAAGGGAGAGAGTTACTCTGGGACACTGTAATCCTTTATTTGTCACTAAGTTATGACACCCAGCAGAGCTGTGTGACAGTCCAAATCAATCATCCCCCGTGCACTGCAGGCCTCCTCTGCCTCCTGCAGAGTCTATGCAGTTTAATTAGCTTTTTTTCACACTAGCATAATGTACATCTGCAGCTTCAGCAAGAAAAAGGAATGGAGGATAGTTCACTGGGATACGGTGCCTTAAAAAAAAAAGTTCATATAAAAAAAAAAAAGTCTGAAAGAAGAAACATCACAACCCTTTGTAGTTTACTTCAGAGGAGTTTGCGGTAGAAATCTACAGGACTGGGTACTCTATATTGTTAAATGTAGATTTTTTTTTTTTTTTTACCTAATAAAGGCCTTTTCAGCTAAAATCTCAGATGGCATTTAAAGCCTTGTTCTTTTCTAATGGTCTATATCTTTTATACCTTCTTCTGGCGGTTGATCATGCCGTAGCTCATTATCTGCTCCTCTCCCCCTCCCCACGCTGGGGTTGGTACAATGGAGGCTTCAAACTGATATTTGCTGGTTAGAAACCACTGCCCCCATCCCTGGCAGCAGCAGGGCCCAGGCTGGAGGAGATGAAGCCATGCCCAGCATTGAGCTCATGGCTGGAGCATCTTTGAAGTGATGGGTCCATGGTCAGGAAAAGCTCTCCACAATTAGCCAAATAAAAGCCCACAGGAGTGAGGGTTGAGAGGAGCAGACATGGGCTGAGCCCACCTGGCATCCCCAAGGCTGCCCAGCCAGAGGATGAGCAAAGCCAGGGGACAGGTCTTCAGATAAATGGGATTGTGTCATCCCAAAATATTTCTGGCCTTATGAGGCCAGTGTTTGGATCTGATGATACATTATCATAGAATCATTTAGGTTGGAACGAATCACTAGGATCATCAAGTCCAACCTTTGTCCAACATCTCCCTGATCCCTGGACCAAGTTTGGACACTGTCTCCTGGCAGACAGGGCAGCACCCCTCTGCAGCCATTCCAGCTGATGCTTCTCAACCTGATGGCTCAAGCTAATGCTGTTTGGCTTTTATTTATCTTGTCTACCCTTTGTGCACCTCACTGAAGGTTAAAGACATGTGTGATCACTCCTCACCCTATTCCTCCGAGCGTGACCACAAAGGAGTCACCCAGAAGGCAGCAGTTGCTCTGTTCAAATGATAGATGATGTTACTAGAGGCTTGTCACTCTTAATAACCTTCCAACAGAGAAATGCATCTGAGGAGATGATGGGTTGGGTTTGAATGGGAACATTCAGCAAGAACAGGCACTTTCCACTCCTTGGTTTTGAGATGTGCTGCAGTGGAAGCACCTTACAAAGGCTGCGGCTGCAGAGGGACGAGGTTCAGTTGGTCACAGTGGTGGAGACCATCACAAAGGCTGGAAAATTGTCAAAGACATTTATCAGCCCCTTGATTTTTAAGCACAACTCCACCTTCAAATAACACAACAATTTGCTTAAGATCTGCTAGGACTACTTCACAAAATCACAGAATGTCAGGGGTTGGAAGGGACTTTTGGAGATCATTGAGTCCAACCCCCCACCAGAGCAGGACCATAGAATCTGAGACAGGTCACACAGGACTACTTAGATTCATCTCCATCACCTTCACTCACAAAATACAGACATGACCCACCAATTCTGGGCACTAATGAAATCACAAGAGCAGTGGCCAGACCCACTATCAAAGCCCCTTTTAGAGCTGCACCTTAAATTGTCTTTTATACAGCACCTCTCTAATCCTTGAGTGCAAAAATACTTTATCCTCTTGTGGGAATTAGACATATTTCCCAGTTCAAAGAGGTATAAAATATAAATGTATTTCTGTACAATTCAGCATTAATAAGAGTAAATAGTGTACAGTGCCTTTTCATCTTTAGATTTCAAGTTGCTTAAGCATTTAGAGACTACAGTTGGCATTTCTTGCTGTGCTTCTTCTTGGTCTAATGCTATTATTGAAAATACTTTTATCCTGGGCCTTGGCTGGGGTAATTCCTTTGAAAAATCTTATTCCACACTTACGCCAGCAATTCTTCACTGTTCTCTGCTTTCAAAACAGATAATTCATTAAGACCATACTATGCAGTTTTAACATAATTCCAAGTTTCATGTTGAACAGAGAGTTCCAGTTTGGGGTCTGGTGGACACGAGCAGTGGGGTTTTTGTTCAGGAGTGAAACATTGGGAAATGATATAAATAATCCAAGCATAGGGCTGAGCTTCCCTCTGTGGAGACTGAAGAGCATCCATGCTCCACATCAGAGACCCTAAGACCCCCTTCTTACTCATGAGGCTTCTTCTGGGCATTTCAATCCATCTCCTACCCCAAAGCTAGGAAGAGTAGATCTTCAAGGACTTGAAGACAGACAAGCAGAGGGACAACATGCTCTAAGGTAGGCGGACCACATTGGTCTCCTAAAGAATGCAGCCAGAAAGTGATGCATGGAATCCTCCTGCCCTTTATCTCCACACCAGATGACTTTGCATGGACACTCCATCAGCCAACACCTTTCTCCTGGCCCATGTCCCCAAACCACTGCACTTCCAGTTCCTCTTCCCAAGGAGAGCCTGAGGGGGTTTTCTTTTTATTTCCACCCCCTTCCTTCCTGGCCTGAGGACAATCCTCACCTCAGAACAGGCTCCAAGACAGGTATTGCAGGGCGTGAGGAGTGTCACTTGATTAGAGGAAAGGATGAAAAACAAGATGAAGCCTCACTCCTTCCTGTTTCTTATGCCCTGTTAGTAGAAATCTTCTGGGGATGAGGTAAAACGAGAGCTTTAAGGCTCCTCTCTAAGAAAGAGAGGATTTAGATCAGAAAATATTATTCCTTGTAATTCAGCAGGTCAGATATCAAAGCGAAAGGGTGACTGATCAAATAATAAAATAATTTGTGAGTGGTCTAATACCCTGCCTGGTGCCAGGAAAACATTGCTTGGTGGAGAGCAGCCTGAGGGAGAGGAGAAGAGGCTGGTTCTGGGAAGAGGATGAAGTGGCTGAATTTGTTTGGAGCAAGTCAGGGGAGGAGCTGTTTGAAGGTGTCTTTCCTCCCCTGGAAGGTGCCACAATGAAGACAAGTCCTAGTATTTACCCTTGCTTGCCACACCATCATCTCCCTCGGGGAGATCCAAACAGGAGAATTTTGCATGGTAGGGCTCCAGCAGAAGATCTGCAAAAGCTTTTGGTGCTGCTCCTGCCCCATTATCTCCCTGCCCTGCCCCTGCAGGAGGTTTCTGCTCCTACAGCACCAGGAATCAAAGACTGAACCCTGCAGAGTTTGATAGGAAAACTTCCCTGGCTCACTGGGTTTCCCCCCGAGTGCTGATGGTGCCAGCCCAGCTTCGCTCTGCCAGCTCCTCAAGGGAGTGGCAGGCAGAGGGTAGGACAGGTAGAAGGGGAAGTGGAGGTGTGATAACATCTCCAACCACCCCAACAAGATTTGC
Organism: Brachypteracias leptosomus; assembly: GCA_013401335.1. Lineage (NCBI taxonomy): Eukaryota > Metazoa > Chordata > Aves > Coraciiformes > Brachypteraciidae > Brachypteracias > Brachypteracias leptosomus. The sequence goes on from VYZX01026628.1 coordinate 253,201, forward strand.
TAGAATTCGGCTGCCAGCCCCCTTAGTCAGACAGAAAAAAGGTCAGTTGGATCCATCTGTGTGGTTGGGAAGTAGCCTCCAGCAAACCCAAGACCTGCTGTTCCATTGAGGGTGCATCAGAGGGATCCCACCCCTCTCCTGAGTTTGTAGCTTTCAGTTTGCTGACACTGGAAAGGCATCAGAGGAGATAGAAGGATACTTATGCAAAGGCTTCTATCAATGGGGAGGCCCATCTTCAAAGCTTTGATTTTACCAGGTGCTGGCATCCCTTCTGAGAGCTCTTCTTGCTTGGGGGGATTCCATCTCAAAGTCTTCACATCACAGGAAGGGGAGCCCTGCTTTGAAGAGTCTCACCAGCAATGGGCCAAACCTCCTATTTGCATTTCGTTTTTTGGCTGCATGAAACTTGCTCATTGGCACCAAAGGAGCGTTTTGCAACCTTTTTAAAGCAACAAGGCGCAGAGTTTGCTGACACAGCTCAACACCAGGACACGAGCATCCAACTGAGAAAGTCACCAGCAATTTAGGCAGGTGTGGATGAGTGAATTAGAGCCAGAACAAAGCAGGGGTGCATTTGGAGTATGCCTATCAAGTTGCAACAAGCACAAGTTAATGTCAAATTAAGGGATCTACTTCCAGCCTTTGCACTTGGCAGCTGGTTTGATTCCTGAAGTGAAACCACAAAGAGAATTTAAGGTTGGATTTATTTTAAGGCTCCCTCGTTTGGGTTGCTTTGCTGATGGTGTCACGTTGAACTCCAGCAGAATTTCTGCTGGATCCTCAGCATGGCCAACGGGGCCTGCCTGGTGAGGGAGCAGCATCTTGCAATGCTTCAGAAGCACAAAAGGCATTGCCAAAGGCCATTCAATCTTGTTTTTAACTTCAGCTTTGTCCAACTTGGAGTTTCTTTAATTTCCTAAAGGGTCTTAGAATATAGGGCAGCTCTGACATAATCAAAGCAGCCAAGTCTCCTGGCTCAGACACTGTCTTTGACCTTTCAGTGGCTCATTTTCCCCTCTGTTACTTACTTTTCAGTGGAATTGCAGAGCTTCACCCTCTAGTGTCTGAGGAGGAGTCTGGAAGGCATTTAAGAAATGAAGGTCATTAGACGTTACCTTTCCTGTTGCAAGCCCTTGCATGATGCTCAGAGGATTATTTCACCACTGCCCTTTGGTGTAAACAGACCTGGGAGGTGTTCTCTGCAATGCTGGTAACCAGAACAAAGCCCTTTGCTGTCCTTAAACCTCCAACATAAGAGAGACTCAAGGAAAGCCTGTTTACCATGCACAGCACAAGAAAGGTTCCTGAATAATCCAAGACAAAAGGTCTATGCTGGGAAAGTCCAGAGGTGAGGCTGCTGGTTTCCCTTTCATGAGGATCCCCAGGTTCCCCACTTCTCCATTTGGCTGGGACAAAGAATCTGGAGCTGCTGGTCCTCCCTGCTCTGCTCTTTGGCCATAAAGGGCTTCAAGAAGATGCAACAAATTTTATGTCAAGTTCAGAAGCACCTTGTGGGTGATCTTTTAGTGCCTGGGGAGAGGTGGATAGAAAAGGAGGTTCCCAGGGAGGCAGAGGCTTTGCACTGAACCCTTAACACAAAGAAACCACTTTGAACTGCGTGTGACTTGGATTCTGCTGCAGAACAGATTTTTTTTGGTTGGGCTGAGTTTGAAACCAAAGGCTGGGTTCAGGTCAGCATAGCCACTGAGGGAGTGAGAGCCAGCTCAGCTTCCCATGGAGCAGCCTGGAGGTCAGTGCCAGGACATGGCTCTTGTGCCAGCAGGATTTTAGGAACTTTCTAGCCCCACTGGGTGGTCCCGTGTCCATCTTGCAGCCCCCTTCATGCACACAGCAAGAAGACCCTGGAGGTGTTTAAAAGCTGTGTAGATGTAGATTCTCATCCCTGGAAATTTTGAAGGCCAGGCTGGCTGGGGCTCTGAGCAACCTGCTCTAGTGGGAGGTGTCCCTACCCATGGCAGGGGGGTTGGAACTGGATGATCTTTCAGGTCCCTTCCAACCCTGACAATTCTATGTGGTGCTGAGGGACATAGTTTAGTGATGGCCTTGGCAGTGTTGGTTTAATGGTTGGGCCTGATGATCCTAAAGGACTTTTCCAGCTTAAATGATTCTACGATTCCACAATTCTGAGACACTGTAAGCAGCAAAGAGACACAAAACAGAGCTCGGTTATTCCCCTGGAACCTGCAGGCACAGTTCTGCTGCAGGAGGCCATACAGGAGGCTGCTCTCACTCCTTGATGGCAGATACGGGACCATGCTGCTGTTGGGATGCAGCTGGCAGGTAGTTTGCAGAGCTCTCTGCTTCCCCCATCACACGTGTGGCAATCAAAGCCCTGCACACAAAGGGCCAGCTCTCGCTGAGGCGCTGCCTGGTGGGGCTGAAAGGGCAGGTCTCCTGCTTCTTTGTTTAAATGCTGGCCCATTTGTTGACTTGGAGGCACCCACTCCTCAGTGGCAGCAGCAGCAGCAGTGGAATCATAGATCACTCTAATGAGCGTCCCTTCAATAACCATTGCCCTGATTTTTGATACCTGGAGAGAAAGATGCACCAGCCAGGGAAGGATTTATCAAAAACGCGCCACTGACTAGACATCAGAGGGAACCTCAAAGGGACAGTGAACTAGAACAAAGAACAAAAACATTTACAGAAGTGCTACGCCAAAAAAAAAAAGAAGGTAAAGGAAAAAACTCTACTAACAACAGTAACAAGGTCAGCTATAAAACCCGAATTAAAAGGCACTGCTGGGGAAAAGGCGGCGACTCAAAAAAGCACCAAGAACTAAGAACACAGCTTGCCAATCAGATCTACACAGATTCCCCTTGATATCTCCCCACTAACAGGCTTTCCTGCAGGACAAGTGAAAAAGTTGAAGCGACTGGCTCTGGGAAGGTGGGTTAGAAGCAGGGGAGCAGCAGCCACAGCTTTTAACACAGATCTCCCAGTCCTGCATCAATGGGCTCGCTCCAGGGGGCAGGGACGTGGTGAGTGGAGCTGCAGCAACCAGGAGCAGCCTCCAGCAAAGTGCTGCAGCAACCCCCATCCAGGCCAGTTGTGCAATTGGGATAGTTATTAGTGGAGAATCCACCTAAACATGAGGAGGAACTTCTTTACTTTGAGCTATGGAACTGGCTGCCCAGAGAGATTGTGGAGTCTCCATCGCTGGAGACGTTCCAAACCCACCTGGGTGCTGTTGTGTGCAACCTGCTCTAGGTGACCCTGCTCTGGCAGGGGGGTTGGACTAGAGGATCTCCAGAGGTCCTTTCCAACCCCTATCGTTCTGTGAGGTTGGCACCTGAATGGACTGGGTCGTGTCCTGAGCATGTGTTACCTTTGCCACTCCTGTCACTCCCACCAGCACAAAAGTCCATCCCTGAGCTTCGTCAAAGTGATGCTAAAATTAGTTGAAAACCTGCAGAAATGGAAGTTTTCTACTCTGCAACAAAAAAATTCACTTTTTAATTGAAAATCTCAACCAATTCGTGGGAATATGAAAGTTTTCAGTGTTCCACCAGAATACCCAAGGGCTTTTCTGCACAGAAAGGTCATCACATGGCACCTTCTTTGCCTCCTGCACATCCACGTCCATTCCACCTTCTCTGCATCCATCCAAAGGGAGAGTGATCCCTCCCTCCCAGCCTTGGTGGTGACATCCATACAACCTACAGCTGTTAAACCAGGCATGTCCCACATGGAAAACCAGTGCAAGAAAATCAGCTTGAGATCTTAATCTTGAGTTTGCCTGTTCCCTTATTGCCACGGGACTCAAAGGTGATTCATACAAATTATGAATATTCTGGGCACAGATGACAGAGAAACTTTTAGAGTCAAGGCACCTTCACAGCTTGGAGGGCACCTAATACTGGGCTCCCAATTTCTGCCTACAGAAAGCTCAAGAAAACTCAGTGAACCTCCCCCAGAAGAAAGAGCTTTTCTCTTTCCAGCCCTGATGTGACCCCATCACATCCACATCACATCTCGGGTGGAGTTTTGCTCAAACATGGGGGAGTAGATGGAAGATTTAGGTGCCCAGGGGCACCTCCCCAACCTCTGCACACCCCATCAGCAGTCACAAGCCTTCCACCAGCTAGTGTCACACCCACCAGCCTGTGCAGGAGTCCTAAATGGCATGAGATGCCTACACTTGGGTCACTGAACTGCTCCTGGGGTACTACAGAGCTTGAAATACCTTCCAGGGCATGAGCAGGGGAGCTGGTTACCCCATATTGGTGGAGATGGACAGGTACCTCCAGAGGAGCTGGTTATCCATGGTGGAGATGGACAGGTACCTGCAGAGGAGCTGGTTACCCATGATGGAGATGGACAGGTACCTCCAGAGGAGCTGGTTACCCATGATGGAGATGGACAGGTACCTCCAGAGGAGCTGGTTACCCATGATGGAGATGGACAGGTACCTGCAGAGGAGCTGGTTACCCATGATGGAGATGGACAGGTACCTCCAGAGGAGCTGGTTACCCATAATGGAGATGGACAGGTACCTCCAGAAGAGCTGACCTCCAAAGCTCTGAGCTGCTCCTCAAGGAGCCCCTCTCTCCTCTAGAGCAACACAGGGAGCTCTGAACACCAAGACCAAGCATCAGCCACCACAAATCCCCTGTAATCACTCACCTCCCACCGATCTCTCCAAAACCAGGACAATTTCTCTGAGTTAATACTGCAGGGCTGGGTGCTAATATTCCATTTTTAAGACTTTTTTGCCCTGTCCCCTCCTTGCTACACTCGTTAGCAGAAGTGAAGAGACTCCTGATTCCTGCAGCCAACGTTGGGATGTGCATTTCCCCACGAGAGCACCTGGTTCTCCTGTTTAATGAGTCAACATGAGGAAACAGGGGCTGGAAGAATGATTGTTCCCAACATCATTACTTCTGAACCCGACATTAAAGCGAAGCAAAAGACAACAGCACAGCAGTTCTTTGGGGTTTTTTTTTCCACCACTCTTCCTAAAAAAATACCCTTAATGAGACTCATTTGAAGTCTAACACGGGGCCCTTCTCCTAGATTATAACTGATAAATCTTCCAA
>VYZX01026628.1:258300-449260 GCA_013401335.1 Brachypteracias leptosomus
AGGGGGGGGGGAAGGATGCATTGTGTAATAATTACTTGTTTCTTTTGAGGAAATAAATAAAATATGACAAATGTAATTTGCCAAGCAGCAAAATGCAGCGAGCGACCAGAGCTGGGGTTTCAAAAGGTTCTCCCTGACTGAGTGTGACACACGATGAAGCTGCTGCTGCTCCTGCTTGTTCTCCAAGTGCCAACTCCTCCAGTCGGAGGCACTGGGTGGTTTGAAGTCTCCACGTTCGCTCCTGTGCTGCAATTAATCCTGCTTAAAAAAGGAACAAATTGCTCTTCTTGTCAGGTGGGTGGGTGGGGTGGGTGATGATGGTTCCAGAGCAGCAAGGAAGGCTTGGGTAGGCACTGGTGGAGTGGTGGAGTCACCATCCCTNCTGGGGAGGAGGACAGGGACAGCAGCCTGGTCTGTGCTGTGGGTTAACAGCACTGATCCTGCTCTGGGACAACTTCTTAAGCACAAGCACCCTAGAAACACATAACAGCAGCTGCCACCAAAGGGTTGTCAGGTTCTTGGTGTCTGTGCATCTCCATGACCCAGCAGAGCCCTCCTGGCCTCCGTGCTGGCAGGTTCACCACCTCCCTCTCCTCTCTCTGGAGCATCATTCTGGCTCTGGCTGTTTTAGAGAGACAAAACTTATTGCAAAGGTGCCTAAAGACACTTAGACCAAGAAACTTGTAGTTTTTGATGAGACACAAAGTTTTCTCCTGAACTTTTAACAACTGGCTCCACAGAGCAGCCTTGGCCCTGGGTTGTATCCAGTGTCTACTAGGATCAAACTTCTTCTCCCCTTTAATAGCATGGGAAGTTCATCCTCCACCACAATCATTGATTGTTTAGAAATTCTCAGCCTGTCCCACAGATAAAACTTTAGCTCAGCCCTAAACCAGTTCAAGTAGATGGTTTGATTCTCAGATAAAACTGTCAAATACAAATTCAAATACATATATTCATGCCTTCTAGACCTCTTCCTTCTCTTGCTTTTTTAACCATTGCTTTGAACAACAACATGCAAATTTAATGGCTTGAGGAGACTTCAAGCCAATTCTCCCCTCCCTAATTTTGTAAAACGTTGTCATAAATGTTTTATGGTGTTTAAAAAAAAAAAATAAAATAAACCCTTTCCTTAAAGTAACAATTTAAATTTTTCATGCACAATGAAGACCTTTATCTTATTCACAGTTGTCATTCTCTGTTTAGCATCACAACAATGCTAATAAAAAAAAATGCAATGGGATTGCCTTGAGCAGTTTTGCTGATTTTAATGTATGGTGCAGCTTTGTTCCTGTTATTCCTTTCTATAGAGCACCCTTGGATCTCTGTTCTCCAGGAACACAATATATTGGTTTTTAGAGGGGGCAGGTTACCTACAGAGCCTGTAAAAAAAGGGTGACTTTTGGCTTCAAATAGTGTGTGATATAATCCTAGCAAAGACAACAATTAGCAAATATAGCAGTTTTCTGAATTATCATCATTCAGTTTGGTCCTGGCCCAGCAAACTCCAGCCTGATTAATACCCAGGAGCAATTTTGAATGAAGTGGTATCAAGTATTTCACTATGAAACCAAAGAGACACCCCAGTGCTTGCCTGACGTGCTGTCAGCAAATCAAACCCTTCTTGGGTGAGGTTGCTCCTCAGTTAGAACCATAGAATGTTTGAGGCTGGAAGGGACCTCTAGAGGTCATCTGGTCCAACCTCCCTACCCCAGCAGGGACATCTCTACCTAGGGCAGGCTGCTCAGAGCCCCATCCAGCCTGACCTTGAAGGACTCCAGGGATGGGGCCTCCACCCCCTCTCTGGGCAGCCCATTCCACTCATCTATCACCCTCATGTTAAAGAACTTTTTTCTAATATCCAGCCTAAATCTCTCCTTTCCCAGCTTCAAACCATCACTCCTTGTCCTATCGTTACAAACCCTTTTGAACAGACAAATAGCTGTTGGGTCAAGAAGAATGTTTGTCTATGGATAGGGTTGAAAGGCCCTGGAAGCTCTTCCTCTAAACCTCAACTGCAGGTGAATTAACCCTGGAGGGACCTGGAGCAGGACACAGCCCGAGCTCAGGGTGAGGAGCACACCCCGGAATGGTCTCAGCAGCAGCAAACCCCCCAGGACAGAGGCTGCTCCCCCCAGTGCTGGAGAAGAAACAGATCTCTTGGATCTCCCCCTTGAATAGATTTGCAGCTTCCCAGGCTCTGGGCTCCAAAGTGCATCTCTTTCAAGTTTGCAGGCAGCAGATTTTTCTCTCCATCTTTTGCTTTTGAGAATTCTAGGAGCATCTTCCATTAAATACGAAGATGTTTAGCCTTTTAACCCTCTAAACGTGATACCACAGGCTCCAGTGATCTATTGTCAGTTAAATTCACCCTCTACACTCTCTACTACAGCCTCTCTCTGGTATTTTCTTCCCTGCTGTGTGCACTTATCCCTGCATTGAAAATATGCTTTTAAACTAATACACACTATTGGATATTTTTAGGTATCAAAGACATTTTTCTCAAGATCTTTCTTCATTAATTCACTAATTCACTTTTTATTTTTTTTGTCTTGATCCTATTTGCCCCATGTTCTTTATTTGTCTCTTAACCCTGATGCTCAAAAGGTGTCAGCACAGATTAACAAGGAGCCTGTGAGCTTCTAGAGAGCAGCATTTCATGTTCTCCTGCATCCTTTTAATCAGGTTTAAACTCTTATGGCCTTCAGTTTAAGTTCCATTTGAAAACAGCCAGCCAGCCTCAAATGAAAGACCAAATAGAACATATCAGCATCCCTTTTTCTTATTATTATTTTCCTATTATCCCAAATAGGTAGCAATGCAAGAGGGAGGCAGAAAAAACCCACATTTTAATGGGAAAGTCTTGCCCCCTCTATTACGTTGGACATGATGATCCTAGAGGTCTTTTCCAACCTGAATTATTTTATTCATCCCATAAATAATTTTGCTTGAGTTGGTCAACGAGAAGGGAGGAATCATCACGGCACAGAAAACCCTGCATGGCAAAGGAAAGCATTGAGGGCTAGAGATAAGATGTGCTGCAGACCCCTGGAATGGCCATCTCTGGAAATCCACAGTAATAGACCCCAAACCTCAGACTGAGACATTTCCCTGCTCTGGGGTTTTCAGCATTCAATCCCAGCAGTGCCTCTGAATCTGCAGTTTGAGCCCATCTCCAATCACAGCCCAGTGCTAAATAATACATTATTGTAAAATCTGAGACTCTATCCCCTCTGGACTGCCTGCCCCAGTAAGAGCTTCTTATTCCCAATTGCTTCTCCCTTGCCAGAATGAGCAAAGGCTGAGCTTCAGTTGGAGCAGGGGATTGTGAGCTGGGGGGGTCTGGGGTCTAATCCCAGCTCAGCTCCTCATATATTTGGGGAAAACACTTTATTTTTCTGACTTGAAAAATAAGGTGGCACTTCTTTATGCTGGGACTTAGTTCCTCAAAGTTTAAAGTCCTGTAAAAGGTCAGAGTATAATTATAAATAGCTAATAACCTCTTCCCATTTTCCATTGCTGGGCCCAGCTTAAGAGAAATAAATTAAACCCAAACCTCAGGAATCTGAGAAGACTCATGAGAAACCTGAACTGTCACAAGCCCTTCCAGCATGGATGTCCCAGTGATTGATTTGGCTGGGAGCAGCCCTGAAGTTATTGCCTCCTTTGAGAGTTTCAGGATAATTCTCAAGTGAGAGAGACTAAAGAAGTTGAAAGTAATGTTGGGTCACTTTGCCTTTAGGAAAGGGCCAGCAATGGCCTGGGAAGAGAGGACAAACTCAAAGGGCACTTCTGCCATTATGTCATGGTTTGAGCAATGCCCTGGTAGTGATGACAATAGACAGATGACAATAGTGATGGCCAGAGAGACCAAAACAACTGGTGCAAGGCACTGGGGTAAACTCAGTGTCCCTGTCCATGCAGCTGGTGTGTGGAGCTGCCAAGGACACCCCAGTGCTGCAGCAAAAGCAGCAGTAGCTTTCTGGAGCAGTGGGTACCAGAAGGGTTAGTCCTTCCTCAAGCCTAAGGTTGAGCAATTTGGGAAGATGATGCTAACATGGGATGAGGGAAGCAAAGTGTTGCTGCAGCCCTGGCATCTTCCACCACGCTGCTGGTTTTGAGCATCCACACGATGCTTTCTGTTGGCATCCAAAAAAGAGATGAGAGCAGCACATCCCCATCACCAATGCCAATCACCAGATCAAAGGAGCCATTAGTTGAAGACCCCTGCAGATGTCTGTCTGTCTTCTGTGATGAACTCATGAGCAGCAGCAATAGCCATGGAGCCGTTAATTGGGGCACCCACCGTGCTGGCTTCTGAGAGCAGTTGTTTGTGTCACACGAGTGCTTCTTCCTCCAGCAGCTTTGGTTTACAGACCAACACCCACGTCTGCACGTATCTGGGTCCAGGTAGCCCCAGAAAGCCAGGCCAGGCTCCTTTGGGGAATTTCTCAGCATGATGTCTTGCAGAAACCTGCTCTGTGTGTCCTCCTGGGGTTCTGGGGAGGAGGTTGGGGTTGACAAGGTGTCCCATTAGCTTTATGGCAACCAGTGTGACTGGCCACCCAAGCACTTCAGCTTCTGCCTGGCTTCCACCTGCAGCAATAAGCTTGATCAGGTAATTAATACCAGCCTTTACTACCTGCAGTACTAGAGCTGCTATGGAGAAGACAGTTTTGTTATTTTTTAAAGAGCTTTCATGTGGTTACTGGGGCTTATGAGAAAAAAAAATATCCTCACCCCTTCCCTTGATATCCATCTGTACAACTTGCTTTGTGTTTTCCTCCTCCCCCTACCCCCTTCCAGGACTATCAGGCTTTCAAGTCATGTAACATTTCAACATGGCACTGGGAGAGCAGGGGAAGAACAGAATCATCACAAAGACTTCTGAATACCCAACAAAACACTCCAGCAGCAGGGCTGGGTTACTTCACAGCTTTCTTTGGTTTAATTTCATCTTGAAATTTATTTACAGGAGAAAACTCAGCTCTAAGATGCCACAGCTGGTTTTCCACTGAGGATGTTCCAGCATGTTTGGGGTTTTTTTATTTTTTTTCCAAGAAGCAAGGAAAAGAAAGAAGCCCAAACCTATGGTGCCCCAGAGGGAGCTCAATGGGGAAGCTGGCCCGAGTTTCACGTCTAGTTGGTGGCTGAGCCCTAAATTAGAAAAATAACATATTTCTTCACCCCACTTTGCCTCTTCTTCCTTTGGTCTCAATCATTGGGTCATCCCATGCTCTGCTTGGAGTGCAGCAAAGTCAGGAGCCAAAGATTTCATTTCTATTTAAGCACTTGGTCTATTTCCTATCAGCCCACTTGAGACCCTATTTAATAGACAACCTATAGCTCATGGGCTTGGGTGACCTTCAAAGGGCTAAGCTGAACTCAAGGCTGCCTACACAGAAGATCAGGTCTGGACCAGCACCCTGGGACTTTGGACTTCAACTTAAATGACTCCACGATCATAAAGGTCTTTTCCAACCTATGATATGCAGAAATCTTGGAGGAGTTTCATCCCAAGTGATGCACAAATCCAATGAACTACTACATCAGCAGCTCCATCTTCTAGTTTGGTGGATACATCCCACCATAGGAATGAGCAGCTCTTTGCTCTGCTGCAGATTCTGTCTCCTGGAATGAAGTTTGGAGCTGGGAAAAGGGGAGAAAGGTTTTACCTCTTGGGGGTAAAGAGAAAACCTTGTAGAGACATGGCTGGAAACCTAGAGAGGGTTTATCACATGGTTTGTGCACTCCTGCACTGGGACCAGCAAGCCAGGAGCCTCCTCACAGATGGGGAACATCAGCCTTTGGGTGCCAGGGAGACACAGAGCTTGGTTCTTTAGTGGTGGGATCCCAGTGAAGTTGGACAGAAGCTGAAGGGCAGGTCACCTGTGTTGAGCTTTGCTGGGAATTCCCTGCAACAATTCTTGTGCTTGGCCCAGTAACTTGTTGACTTGAATTGAGCTTTGGGAAATATTCATCCATTATTTCAAGGCCTTAAGTGATAGAAAATCTCCCCTACCTCTGAAATGGATGCTGGGATGATTAATTATTCCCTGTACAAAAGCTTCTCGACTTACTTCTGCTTTGACCTCTGGTAGCTCCAGCTTACTGGATCTTGCTCTTCTTTTGTCTGTGAGTTTAAAGGACCCTCCAACTAGAATTGATTACTGTGAATAAAGGCACCTTCTGCCATCTTTGCTACATCAAACTGAGAACAAGGTGATTTCTCAGCAGTGTAATCAAGGGAACCAGATGTGAGTGGTGCCACCTTGCAGAGGGAGCACAGCTGGATTCAAACACACATCTGCTCACATGGCCCAGCTTCCACCAGCCTCATGCAGGCACCAAAACCATGGAGAGGGCAGAGGAGCTGCATTTAGCCCCTGCTTTTGGTTTTGCCATGGCTGAAATCCATGCAGGTGATTTATTTTCAGGAGCAGCATTTCTGAGAGCAGCCCCTGTCCAGGCCTGGGCAGAGATGGCAGAGCTCAGGAGGAGTGAGGAGATCAGTGCTGCAGCTCTGGAGTGATCAGACAGCCACAAATTACAGCTCAAGAGAGGGTGTCTGGACCTGAGCACACAAGGGGTTGTTTGTTTTTTTTTCTTGTTGTTGTTTTGGGCTTTTTATGAGCTAGTCTGAAGTCACATCCTTTATGTAACCAGGCTTAGGAGTCAAGGGACATGATGAAAGCTGGAAGTCATAGAATCATTAAGGTTGGAAAACACCTCTAGGATCATCAAGCTCAACCTTCAAGTGAAGGCTGACAGGGCCTTTTTCCTAGTATCTTAGGGCCATAAGGAAATATGTAGAGTCTATATAGGAAATAGAGTTATTCTAGCCCTGCACATCCCAAGGTAAGACTGGACTCACATGCTGCTTTCCTCCTTGCCATCAAGAGAAGATCCTACAAGGTGTGATGGTCTAGTCAAGACCTTGGTGAGAGGAACACACCCCTCAGATGCATGGGAAAGGCTCTAGTTTCAATTCTTCTGAATAAAGCATGTATTTTGAAATAAGTTTGTTTTTTCATGAAGGTCACATTAAGATCAGATGTATTAAATGTCTGTCAGCCAAACCTGACCTCACTTTGAGGGAGCATCAGGCTTGAGCTCCTCTGAAGTGTTTAGATGAATTTGTGAGACATCAGATCTCCCAAGTGTCTGCCTTATCTAAACTACATCTCCTTTATATCAGGGGAACTGAGGAACCCCACTGTAAACCCTGCAAGGTGCCTTCTGATTGTTTAGGCACAAAAATAGCTTTAAAAATGTGTGTCTGCAACTAGGATCCTTCTTGCCACATGCAAGTCAGGAGAACAGCCTCAGCAAGTCTTATCAGTGCAGGGGGTGGACAGCACAGGGCATCTCCTCCAACCTCCCTTGGACACCAATCTAAGGACCGAAGTGATCTCCCTTTAGGGCACTCTCTCTATTCATTGCAGATGGAAGCAAGATGTCTAATTTCATCTGCTTAAAAAGTCAGGCTCTAAGGTAAATGAGACAGACCCCACTTTCCACAACTACATTGTAGAGATGAGCAGGACGTGCTGAAAATGTCCTGAAAACCTTTTTCTGAGACTGCAAATAGGAAAGTGTGAGCACAAAGTACTTTGGGGTTGGAATGCTCAGAGGTTACCAGCAGCACTGGCTCTCCAGCAATGAAACTTGAAGTTTAAACCCTTGAACATCACCCAAAAGCAGATTTCAGATCAAGTATTTTAAGTATTTTGTTAGTTAATCACCTAAGTCACTCAGGAGGAAGGAGAAACGGTACCATATGACAGAGGTAATTTGCCAACATTGATGGAATGATGGAGTTTAACTCTTTCAGAATAACCAGAGAGAGAAAATCAGGTACAAAGACACGTGCAAATAGTTTGGAATAGAGGTGGCATGTTCTATAACTGGAGCTATGGTGTCTCTGCTGAGTCGTTCTGGTAAAATCTCTGCTCCAAGGAAAAAGTTCAGCTTCTTTTCTTTAGACATGAGCATTGAAACCATCAGCTTCAGCCTCAGAGCAACCAGTTCAAGAGGGCAGTGAAAGCAGTGGGGAATTGTGGCTGGCTCTGGAGCAATGGGGCAGCAGAGGATCACCCCAAGGAACATGCCAGCCAGTTAGCAACACTCCCCAGAAAAGGCCACGCTAACAACCCAGCATCATCCATCAGGCTCTCCTGAGGACAGCTTTATAGCCCTTAGGAACCAGACTGGTGATTACAGCACAGAAACACAGCACACAGAGCATGGGGAGACCAAATGGCAGGGGCAGGCATCTGCATTCCCACCTTCCACACCTACAGGGGCTGGTTCTGCTCCTGCACTGACCCAGCTCTAGAGGGGTTCAGATGGAGCCAACGCAGCTACACTTACTACAAGGAGCAGAAGTTGGAGGTATGGAAAACCTGGACACTAAACACCTCAAAGGAGCTTCAAACAGCTCCCTGACACCTCCTGCCCTGCTGGAGGCAATGTGGTGGGCTGGGAACTGGGGGACCTCTCCCTCACCCTGCAACACTGGGAATGCACCAGGCCAGGAAAAACAACTGGAAACTCTCTGCTTTTAGCTCTGCCCCTGGCCACATCTGTTTGCATCCAATGCACTGCTCTGAGCAGTGGCTTTAAATCCAACCCCAGTCCCAGGAGGCTGCACTGGGATCTCCCTCCATGTGCAGGGACCTCCAAAGTCTGGGAAAGCCACTGCCTATGACATTCTACCACTTACATCTTGAATTGGAAGAGCCCCATTAATAACGACTTTGTCAGGAGGTTGCCAATGGGAAAGAATTTCACAGATGCAAGGGCCATATCTTACTCCATCCCCTCCTTTTATCCTTCAGAGATAGGGCAAATATTCTGGTAGCATATGAAGTTATCAGCTTCTGATTATTCCCCAAGCTCTTGACTCTTCCTGCATAAAGGGCCAGGGTTCAATTCTCCCTGGAAAGGTAACAGAGTGTGGATCCCGACATGAAATAGCCAAGAACACAGGATGTTTGCAATCTGAGAAGAGCCCGAGACCCTGCATGTCAGTGTTTAGAAGTCCATCCAAAATCCCCAGTTCTAAACTTAGCTCCAAGCACAGCACATCCAGATCTGAATCTGGTTTGTTTCTGGCAAAACACATCTTCTGCAAATTTTATTATTTATTCATCTCGTTTGTTTTCCTTGGTCATCCTCGACACAGGAGAGGAATTAATTTCAGACAAGATCCTGGGTAGCTTTAATTAGTCTTTTATCATTACAGGAAAAGGGTGTTCTGCAAATGTAAGATCTGGAAGGATGATGTGGAGGCTTCCCAAGGCACCACTGGCATCCAACCCAATGTAAGTGTGAAGGGATGGAGCTGCAGTGATTTCTGTGAGAGGCTTTGCAGAGCCCCCCAGCTCCAGTGTCCCTGTCCCATTGCATTGCAAGGACCCTGCTTTGGTCACCTCAGTTGTGCAAGAACTGCTGCAACTGACTGTGGAAGGTTATTCTAATTATTATTATATTAATATTCATAATTCCTTAGAGTCTCAGGTCACAAGTACCACTAGAGGAGGGCAAAGCATCACATTAGCAAGAGTCAGTTGTTACCCTCCCCTTGAGACCTCTCACAGGTGATGTCCAAACCTGCCCCATGCACAGGCTGCTCCTGCAGCTCAGGGTTTTCCTTTGGCATTTACTTTAACTGAAATATGGAAGGTGGAAATGCCAAGTGCCTGTGTTCAGAGGGATCTGCTTTCTTGCTAAGCAGAGGCAGCCCAGATCTGCTCCCCTATCTCCTTGCTGCTGGCTTATCTGTGAGCTGAACCTCCTTTAATACAGGCACAAGAAAGGGAAGAGGCTTGAGCTGCAACATGGGTTCATTCCAACGCTTAGATCCTGAGAATGGAAAACTCAGTCTCTGAAGAGGAGAGAGGCTGGATTGTGGTTTCTAGAGGGAGAAATTTAATACGAGCTTGTAGAGTAAACAAACTGCAATCTCATCCCCACGTCTAGAGTGTGAGAAGCTGCAGTCCTGGGCAGCAAGGAAGAAATCTTGTGTGATGGGTGCTGGAGTGAGGAGCAAAGAAACCAGATGTAAGAGCAGGGTGAGCCCAGCCAGGCTGGTGGGCACAGTGGGGCAGCCTCCCATGGCCTTTGCTGCTCCATCACAGGGACCCAGCAATGCTCATGGCTCACCATAGGAGATGGGGATGAGGATGAGGATGCTGCCTCCTGCATCACCCCCTGCCCAGCAGGACCTGGCCGCACAGCTCACGGTGGGTGGGGTAGGAGGCAGCTCGGAAGGGCAGGGACAGGAAATTTCCTTAAATCCTCTTTAATCCCTGAGGACACTCATGTGTCACAGAGCAAGAAATCAGCCTGCAGAGCATCATTGTTAGCTTAAAAAACACCCACCACCAACTTCCCCTGCTCTAAAAGACCTGAGCTGAGACCATCCCAGAAAACCAGTGTTTTAAGTCAGTGGCCAGCTCTGCAAACTGCTGGCCCAGGGTTTTCATTTCCTGAAGTGTCTCATTTCTCTCCGTGGCAAAAGGGAGCCAGAAAAATCCTCTTTCTTTCTTTCTCTCTCTCCTCCTCACTGTTGCTCTTTGAGCAAGGCCGTACCTAACAATTATTCAAGGAAACATTATGTTGACATTACTGTTTGGAAAATAAAAAAGGGGTTTTTAAAGCTAGAGAGTAACATCGTGACCATATAGCACTAGTGAATGATTAAAAATTTAGATGACTGCCTTTGAAACAATAAAAAGCTTTCGAAGCTCCTTAATGAGCAGCTATCAGAAATAAAGCATTTAAAAACTTCACAAAGTGCCTCTGTGGAAATTTCATTGTCTTTGATGCTGTAAAATAACTGCAGGGTGGATTCATTTCAAGTTCTTTTTAGCATACTGGTCGTTTAGAAATATTGGGAGATATCTTTCTTAGCAATATGTGGGGAAAACAATGTCTTGGTCGCTTTCATTTATCTGCAATTTGACAGGAGTGCAGTTTATTAACTTGAAAAGAGACAGATACATTATCTGAAACACAGAGAGTATAGTGGGTATTGCCTCCTTTTTATACCAGTGGGAGTCCATGACACTTTGAACTTGCTCACCATTAAACGCCTTCCTGAGTTGTTGAAGAGGCCTTTAAAAAGGGAGCCTGTGCATTTATGATGTAAATTCGTTATTTTGACAGTCTTTGAAATCTGTCATATTCACGTCCAATTTAATGCACGGCAAAAAAAAAATCCTTTTCTTTTAAAACACTTTTCTTTTAAGATTTCAAAGCCATTTTCATGTAGAAAACTATTGTTATACCTAATATATCCTGAAAGTGTTTTAGCAAAGGAACTTATATGATTCTGTTTTAAGTCATGTCAGGTTTTAAAACATGTCATCTCTTCAAATAAGCTTTGACCACACTACCTTCTCTTTTTCATTAGTTAAAGTGCACTTGATTTCCATGGATACAATTAGTCAGAATATCTGCTGTAATATCATCACGGGATCAAATGGGGCTCTTTCAGGTTGGACTCGGCGGAGCAATTGCCCACATATCTGAGATCAATACAGCCCAGCACACAGGTAGGCAGAGAGATGAGGGCTGGTGGGGAAAGTTGAGAATTGTACTGAAACCCAGCACATTTAACAAGAACCTGGATTGGTGGGAAAATTCAGCCTCTCCTTTAAAAAAGGGAGAGCTCCAAGTATTTACTCCCAATGCGGAGTGGGGCGAGGAGGAGCAGGACAGGAGGGGGTCGTGCAGCACCTGGTGAAGCCCAAGTTGAGTTTAATTCTGGTGGAATCCAAGCCTCATCCATTTCAGCTCCATCTTCAATCCAAACAAACGTCCTCGGGCTCACTAATCCTTATTACACAGTGGATTTTAGCTGTACCTGCACTTCTTTATCAGTTTGCAAGATATTTTCAGGCGGTACAGAGGTCTTCATGCAGCTCTGCTTCAAAGCTGTGTGCAGAGCAGGTTCTGCACAGAGTTTCAGAGAGTGTTTACAGATGTCTTATCACTTTGGGAGAGGAGGCTGGTGGGCAGGGGGAACACATTGCTCCAAAGCAGCACAGAATCATCCTAATCTAGGGAAACGATCAAATAAGAGTTTCAAAGATCTCCTACTACAAAGAAAAGCATTAAGCTCACTCCTTGCCAGCCTGGACTCCAGGGCTGGTTTGGAATACATGGAAATATGTCTGTTCTATGGAGGAACCTTCCACTGATGGTTTAAGCACCATTCCCCATGTCCCTAGTGGCTGGGTTTAAGACGCTGTGTATCATGAGTGAGATAAACCAGGAGAATCATTACTTCAGTGGCATTTAACCCTATAATTGGGTGGTTTTTTCGGCACTGATTTTATAAGGTCACCCTGTTATTTCCTTTGCTGGCTGGCTTGTGATGGTGCTCTCACATGCTATTACTCTCTTCCATCACAAGGAATGATATTTTGGGACTGAAAGGGCGAAGGATTTGTAAGAACTGTCCTTTCCCACACTGTGATTGTCTGAAAGCTTCAAATAGTCAAAGGCTGAGTGAAAACTGTGTTTTAGATGGTGTCTCTGGGGCAGAAATCCCACCTGGTCTGCGGAGAGGAAAGAACTATAAAGGTCTGATCATTTTATAGTTAGATCTCCTTGTCCCTCTGCAAAGGGAGGCAACACTTTCCTGATAGAGCTTGTATCAGATATTAAACCAATGCTACACTTGATCTGGGCAAAAAGGCCATTAAATCTCACAAGTTGAAACAGGCAGCTTGCTCCTTGAAGCAGGGAATCCTGCGGCGCTCGCTGCCTGCTAACCCCACGGCCTGGCTCTGCCTGCTCACAGAACCCATTCCTAGCATTTCCCCCAGTTTGGGGTTTTCTTGGCACGAGCAAAACCTTGGGCTGCACGAGAAAAAGGCTTTGAAATGGTGCCTAATTGACTTGGGTCTGGTTCAGAACATAGTACGCCACACAAACCACCACAACATCCAGCAGAGGGAGAGAGGATGTCCCTGAATTTGGCTTCGACTACGGGGTATTTCCTTTGCCCAAAGCATTTTAATCACACTTAAATATAGGTTTGCTGTGGCAAAAAGGGCCGACCCCTTCCACTCATCCACTTTTCCCACAGAAGGAGACTTCCAGTGGAACAGCCCTGGGTTCGTTGCACCAACTGCGTTGACTTCACCACCAGCCTTATCAGGTCTCTCCTCTTTTTTTATCCCTTCTCTGCTCTCCCACAGTCAAAAGCACGTTTCTGTGGGTTGTGAGAGTATTATTTCCATCCAAGTTTGCTGGTATTAAGCTCAGTCTCTGGGATCTCTGCTCCCCCCCTCATCTTCTCTGGTTTTATGCCCTTTCCCCTCGCCTCCCCCTCTCCAATTAGTGCTCGTTAGCTCTGATAGAGCCTCCCTGGTAGAGAAGAAACAGGAGCCAGTTGTTATGAATGTATAAATATATATAAAAAGTTATTTCAAGGAGACCCACAGTTCTCTTGAACATTCTTACCCTGCACAGCAGAGCCTGTCTGCACCCAAAATCATCTTCATGCCTCAACACTCTCACAGATGAACTAATCACTTATTTAATGAGTATCCTTGTCAAACACAACTTGGTTTTAAATGTCTCAATTTTCGGTCATGCAAATGTCAAACACCAACATTTTCAGTAAGTTTTGAGTAACCTGTGAGAATTATAAGCAACCAAACCCCACATTTGTAAATCCACACCAATAGCTAGCTATCAAATAATAAAGGGCCTGATCCTGCCACTGTATCAACAGCTTAATGGGTTTAGGCTGTTTCTAGAAAAAGTGAAGCTGGAGACTATGTTATCAGTGTACATTGCCATAGCTGGAATTAGGAAATCAAAGTCATGCAGAGCAATCATTAACAGCCATTTCTGTCATCATCTCCACTGCTCAGCACATACAAGAACCTCAATCTTTTTTATCTTCCCATTCCCAGGAAACAGGAGAGATTTTCTTACGAATATCAGCAAGAGGGAGGAGGAGAAAGAGGGAAAGAAGCCCCCATTAAGCCACTCTGATAAATCAGACATACAGCAGGAGAAGGGATGAGAACTGAATGGGAATAAAAGCATCATTCTCAAAGATATGAAAGCCCAGTTATCTTATGACACGTTGTAGATCATTCCCATACACTTGTGCACAGACAGCAGCAAACACATTAATGACAATCACATCCCAGCCTCAATTTCTGACCTCTTGAGATATCACCTCTAGGAGGAGTCAAGAAATCAGACTTTTAATGGAGGTTTCAGTGATAATTCCAGCTGAAGAAAGTCGGCCAGTGAATCAGACAGAGTGGGTGGAAAGAGTCTTCCCCACAGAGCTTTGGCCACCACTCCTCTGTCTGGCATGGATGTGCTGTCAGCTCATGTGTATTGCCTGGTGGCAGCCACCACGTTATTCACAACACCAGGAACTGTTCCTTATGTGCCCAGGTGTTAAATCCTCTGCCTCTAACCTTAGGTGAGAATTGACTGCAGGAGCAGAGCTCTTAAGAGTAATGTGTTCTGGCAAGAAACCCCACTTAGCAGGCAGGCCACTGACTCCTGCACTGCTTGCAATTTCTAAACAGCTTTCAGGCATGGCCAATATCCTGCCTAAAAGGGAAAAAAGTTTATTCTGAGTTAAAACACAAGGACCAAATGTTATCCTACAGCCTTATGCCCCAGACTTGCAGCCGTGTGCCTGGCCCCAAAGTGCTGCACTTCCCATCAACACTTGTGGGACTGGAAGGAACAAGGACTCACAACCCTCATTTAGGAAAGAGCTGTTAATCTTAGTGCAAATATTGCCCAACCATGTGAAAGGGCTCAGAGCCTCCGACACATGGATGCAATTCATGAAAGAATCCAAACAAGGCAAGACCAAGGAATCCTCATGGGTTGTGCAACGGCAGGCGAAGAACAAATATCAAGAGTCACTGAGGAACATCATGGCATTGGGAGGTGTGCCAAGAGATCCTGATATAGCAGCTTAAGTGGGCCTAAGGGTGACTGGGAAAGAGAATATTGTGGCACAGAACCTCCTGTACACTCTTCATGTGTCTTCATGCTCCTTCCCTTGCTCATCTCCCCACTGAGCAGAGATGCACGTGCCCAACCCAGCAGAGATGCTTTTGGTTGGGCCAGTCTCCCCAGCACACATCATTTGCTAATATTCACTTGGTATTTTTGCTATTTATTATCATCTGATCTTTTTTTTTCCCCTCCCTCTGTCCCCTGAAACAAACTGCGAATGCAAATCCCACTGTTAGGACTGTTGAGAACAATAAAAATTAAAAAGAAAAAGAAAAATCAGAAGGAAAACATAAAACTGAGAAGCAACCAAATATCTCCCAGACAAAAGGGAAAAAATAAAACTGCAACAGTGGGTTGCAAAAGCAGAAATCCATTGAACTTAGCAATCCTAGCAACACATCCCTTTGTTTATGAGCCATCTGAAGCAAGTTTTCCCCTGCAAACTCCATGGGGATCCTCCGTTTCTCTAGCCAAATTAACTAATTTTTCTAAATCACACTCAAATCTGGTCATTTGATCTGTCACTCAAAGTCTGTCCTCCATGTAAATAAAAACACCCCCTAGTTTTGATTCTGCAGAAGAGCACAGAGGTACTGACAGTGTCCTGAGCAAACAGGGCTGTTAAATGCCTGTTCTCCACCAGCCCACCTCTGAGCTCTGCTTTTTATCAGGAGCACCACCAAGAGCTCAACTTTTACAGGGGAAAAAAAAAAGTCTTGAAAATGAGAGGAAAGCTATTTTTAGACCTGCCACAGATATAGGACAGGTTATATCCTTACACAATATAAAATGATTGGCATTTAAAGCCTCAAGTAGGCTGAGAGGGAGACGGTGCAACTTCGTGGTGCCTTCACCTTGGAACCTCCTTGGCATCCAGGTGTCATTCCCTGCCCCCAGGTATGGAATAATTTTAACTACAGCTGGAAAAATCAGACACCCTGTTAACACAGGCTACATTGGATATTTACCTGGAGCAAAACCTGGCCAAAAATATAAAGGAAGGACCCCAGTGGCTGTGCAGCTCTGGTCCATGCAATCAGCACTGGTATGAGGACTATGGCAAGGAGACAATCTCCATCATTTGCCCTTTTCTTTGTTTCACAGCATTTTATAATTTGCTTTTTACAGCTTCATGATTCTTTTTATTATTATTTTACAGGCTTTCAGGTAACACTGCTGCTCACCTGTGCCAAAGAGTAGCTCTCATCCACCCCTCTAACATAGACCAGGTGCACAGGCAGGTTTGGTGGGAGCTTATTGCAGCCACTGAGCTGTCATCAGCCCCAACACTCCTCCTGTTCCACACCTGTGCCCTCTTGGCATCACCACATGGAAAATCCCCAAAGCACAAAGCCAGGCTTGTAAGACCTGCCCTGCCTGGGTTCTGTTTGTGGGGCCTCCTCTGCAAAAACCACACGAGCTGGTTCACAAAGAGATCGTTAAAGAATTCAGGAGCTAACCACTCTTTACATGTCCACATCCCCAGAGGATGCCAGCCTGGGGGTAGAGATGGTGTCTCCTCCACATGCATCAGGGCCTGGTGGGGTCATGGTAGAAAGGGGAGGTGGAGGCTGCAAATATATTCCAGTGTTGATGCTCTTTGAGGCTCTTAAAGCCTCTAACAGATGAGAATTTACACTCATGACCCTGATCATGTTGTCAGTGACCATCTCCATGCTCTGGAGCAAGGACAAGCTTTGGTTCTCCTGGGTGCAGGTGACCCAACCTCAGCCTGGGAAGCCTGGAGGGGTTCAAAGTCCCCACCACTGTCCCCAGCTTTCCTTGGACCTGGACATACCCATGCTCCTCCCTCCTGTGGGCACAGGCTGGGAGGTTCTGTAGCAGTCATGCACCAAAAAAAGGGGGTTGAGGAGAATTCCCTTTGTGAGAAGGTCTCCCTGTCACCCTGACTTTACCAGGAGCCAGGGAAGGAGCTGCTGATATTCAGCCTCTTTGAGGTTTTCTTAGGGAAGGTGGTGGGGGAAGCATTTGTTTTCCAGTTCCACATTTTCTCCTGCACTTACATGTTTGTCTATGAAAAAAAAAAAAGTCCTCTATTGTAAAACTTGTCAAATGAGACCACCCAAGAGGCTGGAGGGAGGGGACTGGGAAGGAGGAAGAAATGCCTTGAAACCCATTTTCTTTTTGATGGTTTAGAAAGGGAATTGAATGTTATTGTCTCACTTTAAATATGTTCTTTACGAGGGGGTCATGGAGCAGGCACATCATTTTCTAATTACAACCACACAGATAACATGGAAACAAAATAGATGGAGATTTTCCAAAACAGAGGGTGCATTTTCAAACAATATACTGTACAGTTCATCTTCCCAGCCTCCCAAGAAAGCAAAGGGCTTTGCTCAGAAGGAACTAGATAGAGTTGTAGGCTGCTAATCGCTTCCTTTTACCCACTGTTTTATCATCAACAGGAAACCTAAACTCAGTCAGCCACTGGAAAATAACTGGAAAATGTTGTCTGGGCTTTGAGGGAGTTTTTTTGAGGACATGCTGGTGCTGTCCATGGAAACAGCCCCAACTAAACCCACTTCCAGGAAAGGAGGAATCCAGACCTGCTGTAACATCACCACCACCGGGGGAGTTTTCCCAGCAGAACTTGCTCACTGCAAATTGTGTATTAAGGGAATTTTATGATCAAATCCCATTAAATTGGCAGGAAATGAGACTTAAGTGAAAAGTAGTGTTCATTTTAAAACATCTCAACCAGAGCTGTGGAAAAGGAGGGGACCTGGAGCTTTGTTTCATGGGGTGAGTGTGATGGAGCCCTGGCCCCATGAGCCCCCCAATGCTCCCACTGCAATCACTGTGGGGTGCATCATTTTGTGCCCTTCACTTGAGCTTTGGGATCCTCCTCTGGCACTACCAAAGGCAGGTTTCTCCCTGGGATGCTCTGATTCCCATCCCTAGCTTGGGATGATGTGAAACCCAGCAGGCAGATGAATTGAGGTGAGGATAAAGGAGGGGGACCCACAGGGAAACCTGCCCCTAAGCAGCACCCACCACTTTGCTGAGGGGAATGGGCTCAGATGCACTTTCAGGATGGATAAAGCAGATTTTCCATCAGTTAGTGGGACTCAACTGACCTGATTTTCACACTGCTTCTCTGGTGCCTCAGCTCCCCAACCTGGGTTTACTGGGTAGGAGTGGGGTGTCCTGCATTGTCCCCATGCCCTGGGACACCTGCATGGCCACAGCTGGGTTGGACATGCTCTGGGCATGACCCATTAGTGCATGTGCCCATCACAACACCAGTCCCTCCAGTGGGATGAAGTAGTGGGAAAGAGCTGGGAATATGTCCCCAAACACCCTTCTTGGTCTGTGCTACCTGCTGAGGTTGAAGGGAGGGATGTATTTGGGTACAAAATGGGGTCACAAGTTATCTCTGCGGTTTTATCCCTCCCCAGATTTGCCTTTAATAGAAAAAAGCATCTTGTGAGCTGCAGAGCTGGGAATGACACTGTGCAAAGCTCCATCTCTGGCACAAAGAGTCCCATCCCAAGGCACATCAGAAGGTCCTGGTGAGTGCCAGGATGGAGCAGGACAACCTCCAACCAGCCCAGGATTTCTCCAGCAGGACAAACCCTCCCCACTGGAGATGGGGCAGTGACTTTGGGGGGTGTTCACACGCTCTAACAGGCATTTTCCCAGCAGACAAAACCCTTAAAGTGTCCCTCTGGCTCCATCCAGCTGGATTTGACCATAATGAGTGATGAGGGTTTCCCAAAGAGGGTAATTGAAATGTGTTTACACTGCCACTAACCCCCCTGCTTTGTTTGCCTAAGATGCTCAGGATAAAGGGATGTGTCTCGGGTCTCTCTGTAGCTGAAGTAACACAGTAGCTTGTAATTGAGGGTGGATCATTTTTAGGCTAAACTGTTCTGGTTACAATCCTCTAAAATAATAAATTACCCTGGAGCAAAGGGGAAGATGATGGGCTGGATTCAGGAGGACAGTGATTTGGGAGACCCCAAACATGCCTCTCAGGTTTCTTTACTCACAGCCCTCCCTGTATGAATTAAACCCACCCTTCTCCTCCATCACATCTGTTCCTGGTGCTCAGGGCTGCAAACTTAATACACACAAATAGTTGGGAGCTTCTGAACAGGTACAAAATAACCCTTTAATAGCCCCTGAAGTGACCAATCTACCTGGTGCAGCCAATACACCTACGCTCTTGCTGGTTCCACTCACAGCCCTGAGTTCAAGCATCTGACTTTCCTTATGGCCTCCTCTTTAGAAACATGAACCAGGAATATACTTCCCTAGGTTTGCTACAGGATGAAAGAAGGAGGGGGGAAAAAAAAAATCATTGAAGGAAGCAAAAGGAACCCACATTGATTAAGGAAACAAAAAGAGCAGCAGAGGACAGAAAGGGAAGGCAAGAGCTCACTCCAGGCAAAGCAAACTGCTCTTTTTGTTTAACTGTTTTCTGCCCGAGCCTGCCCAGCATGAAAAGCTCCATTTTCAAAGGGGAATTCACACCTGTAAGCTGGACCTGCTGCTCCTGGCATCGGGATGGCCACAAAGCCCCGAGTCAGCTCGGATCAGTGTCAGAGCAGCGGGGGCATAAAGGGAGCTGAGCCCTTCCCTTTCCACTGGATTACTCCAGAAGAAAGCTGCATTTGTTCGAGGGGGGCTGAATAGGCTTTGGGGTTTTGAGGGGAGTGCTCTTTGTTTGGGGTTTTGGGGTTTTTGTGGCTTGGTTTTGTTTGGGGTTGGTTGTTTGGGGTTTTTTTGTTTGTGTTTTTTTTTTTAAAAGTATCCACTTTGTATCTATTCCTATCCCCCAAAGGGAGAAGAGTTCTGCAAATCCACATTAAGCATCCCAGGGCTGTGCTGTCAGTGGGTTCAGGCTCCCTGCACAGGAACACAACCCACCATGAAGCTCCAAACCACCCATCCAAGGACCAGCTCTGAGAGCTCACAGTGGATCTGCTGCTGATTCCATCCCAAGCTCCATTCCCTGATCTTGCACAACCACCATTAAATTCATCCTCTAGAAGATTTCTACCCTGGGAATGGCACCATTTCTAATATTCCGGAAAAGCTACTGATTTTATAATATTTCACTGCCCCTTTTGGGTTTAATCTTGATCCCCACCCCAGCCTGGCAGAGCAAGGTCAGACCCCGGTACACAGTGAAAATATATGCAATTAATTCACAAGATTAGTGGTATTGTGGATGTCAGCAGTTGCAGGAAAGAGGAAAGCAGAGATGCCTGCAGAGCTGCCCTGCTCTCCTCTAACACCCCATCAAAGCCAACCCAACAAGTGCAGGGGTCCATGGACATGGAGCTATCCCCCCACGTGTCACCCTGGCTCTGGGGAATAGTGTTTAAACAGCTGATTTATTTATAAAACCTGCATTTTGGTGCTGATCTGAACCCTTCTCACAGCCAGGAGCCCACAAGCCCAGTGCTCCTCTCACAGCCACACCATGACCATCCCAGCCACTGATGCTCACACTGGGCTGAGGCTTTTCTCACCTATGCACTCGTCCTGATGCTTTCCAGCAAACATCCCCCAAACCACATCCAGATGCACTGGGAGCAGAGTCACTTCTCTTCCCAGTCCCAGTAAACCACACTAGGAATTAATGACCAACCAATGCTCTATTTCTGTCCTTAGCTTGGGACCATTTGAAGCCCAGCATCTTCCTCACTCTGCACATCTCTTCCACCAGGCAATCCTAACGAGGTCAGAATTATTTTCCTTCCTCAGCTCTAATCTCCTCGAAGAACAAAAAGAAGTATGAGGAGAAAACACAATATTTATTGTAAATCAGTGACTTCTGCATTAAAATGATCAAAGTGTGTTTGCTGCGCACTTGAAGTTCAGATGCAAAGGGATTTCCAACTTAAATAAATAAAAGATTGTTTTTCTGTAATGCAAATTGAGAGGGAGCACTGCACACACAGTCAGACGTGCTCTGCAGAAGGACTGTCCCACTCCTATACCCCACATATTTTGCATGGCTGATGCTCTTAATCTTTTCAAAAGAAGCCCGACTCCACCAGGGCATGCTAATGCCTGCCAAGGGGGGGAACTGGACTCCACTTGATGTATGATTACAATATGCAGCTTAATAATATAATTTCTCCGCTCAGATATTGATCCTGGGGAGCGAAGCAGCGCTGGGAATACGAGCGAGGCAGGGGGTGGAGAAATATCTGCTGCCTGTTTTCTCATCTACCAACTCCCCCAAGAGATGGAGCCTTCCCCAGCCCACCCAGCCCGGCGTGGCAGGAGCTCACAGCTCGCTGGGGACACGCACTCTGCCTTTCAGGTAACTTACACTATTATTAATCATCAGAAAAGAAGCTATCAAGGTATTTTGCATTTCTTTCATCTGGCGAGCCTGCGAGCATGGTTGTTAATTGAGGAAGCCTCAACTTTTCTGCCAGGGAGGGTTTGGTGTTTCCTTGATGCATCCAGGAAAGTAGAGGGATCGTGCTCAGCCCAGGCAGGGGCACAGCATCAACCTCCTGCAATGGGGTTAGAGCTGCTGCCCCTCTCCCCCCAGACTGAGAGCAATACCCTGCAATCTGCCCCCAAAGCTTGAGAGCAGACTTGAAGCCAACCCACTGGTTGCCCATCTGGGCTGGTGCAAGCTAAATAGCACTGCTGGAATGTGGAAAATACTCCATATTCCTGAAAAAATCTGTATTTTGCCTTGCCTGCCTTCAGCCACTACCCTCTTTATCCCATCGCCACTCTGCACAACACCAGCAGTCCCTGTGTTGAGGTGCAGCTCACCAGCACCACTCATTTTTCAAGCCCAGACAGCTAAAATGGGGAAACTCCTCACCCGTGGCAGTGGCACTTTGGCAAACATGATGCTCTCTCCCTTCGGAAGTTGTTCTGGTTAACCCCACGACCACCACAGCTACTCCCATCCCGTGTGTCAGGACCACTCATTCATCTCAAGGAGACATATGGGACATGAAGCCACCGGAAAAAAACCCCACAGCAGATCAGGGCTGTGCTCACATCGATATGTCCAAAGGGCAGCAGGGGATTAGTGCATCAAAGGGACTAATTAGGGCAGGGGGTTGTTGCTCAAACAAGACCAGCTCCCGTTCCAGCAACGTGGAGTGGAAGTTGAACCTGGAATATTTGTGGGAGACTCTGAGACCCTGTGAAAAGGGGTACACGTGTTTAACTGCAGCTAAGTGAGCACTCCTGGTACGTGTGGCAAGCACAACATGTGCTTAAGTGTTTGCAGAACCCAGGACTAAATCTAAAACTGCTGGGTAATCAGGAGAGCAAAACTGGAGGAGAATAAGTTCACTTGTCCTCCACAGCTTCAAGCAACACATTGCCCAAGATCCACTCAGAAACCACACCACAGTCCAAGCCCACTTGTACAAGTCCAAACTTTATCAAAATACACAAGATTTTTACAGGTTTTGTTCCCAAAACCAGGACAAGCCCAGCATGGGTCCAGGCCCTGACCAAGGATCATGCTGTAGAGCTTGGATCCAGACCAAACCTTCAGCACTCTTCTGTCCTCCATGGTTTCTAACCTCCAGCTCCACAACACCCTTGCACAGACCTTGCCCGACCCAAGACCAGTCTGTGACAGCTTTGGGGTGTGCTCACACTGTGGGTCACCATGAACACCATATTTTCCAGTCATCTACAGCATCATCTGCTGTATTCCAGCTGGCAGGACCAGCAATGGTCTTAGCTCAGCAGGATGCTGTTTGTTTAGCTGCAAGTCTAGAAGATGTCTCTTGCTTATGCATCTGGGTGAATGACTATATTAATTTTTTTTCAAATAGAATAAAAGACACTCGTATATAAATTAGACACTGCTCTATGTATATTGTGTACCCCATGATTAGCAGGTGATATTCACTCTTTAATTTTAAAAATTATGCTAAACAGAAGGATTTTTGCTTAATTACAGGCTAATCCTATTTCCTCAGAACATGTGATATTTTCTTATCTCCCCAAATGGAAAAGGCACATTTGAATGGGAAGTGTGTTTGTGTGTTATCCTCTGACAGAGATTTGGAGTGATCTCTATTTTCTGGAGAGCTGTTTGTTGGAAAACAGCAAAGTTCTAAAGCATTACAGCCCAGGAGGCACCTGGGTTGGGCCAGTCCTTGCTCAAGTCTCATGGCTCTGCCTTATGTGTCCTTCAAGGTCTCCAGCAGCGAGCCTGGTGGTGACATCTCCTAGTTAGATGCTTTGACTGCTACCTGAATAGTTGATGTGTGGACCCTCATGCTGCAAAACCTCAGTCCCACCAAGAAGGAGACAAAAGACTCCAGAAGAAACGTGCTGAGGACCATGTGCTGCTGCACGTGGACATCCCTCACCTTGGTGCCCACCACAGCCCCATGTCAGGTACCCAAGGTTGGTGTCAGAGCTGTGTCCAGCCACAGATGGGGAGGTTGGGAAACCTCACAGGACACATTCATGACCTCTCATGTCTTTCAGCAAAGCGTTGGCTGCATTTGAAGACAGACACTGGGGCTGGTTAAATAAAACATCCTCCTTAATTTCTCTATCAAATCAAGGAATTAAAAATTACAACTTAACCTGACAAAGCCTTTTGGCTCTAAGAGTTCTCCTGCCAAATTATAGATGTGATAAACCAAGGTCCAGAGAAGCAAGGCTCAAACCCTGTGTTGGAGGAGCTGCAAACCCCACCCAGGCACCAGCTGCCAGCTCCTTCCTCTCACCACTGGCCTCGGTGGCTTTTGTGTTTCTCCTTCCCATTATGCATCCCCTTCCCTTTCCCCCTTAATGATTTAGTGATGTTTGTTCCCTCACACTGCGCGCAGACCTCGCAGATCAAAATAGCCAGTCATCTAAAAAAACTCCTTCTCCTTTGTTCTTCAAAGAAACCAAATAATCTCAATCCTTTGAGAGAACTCAAAGGGTGAAGGCAAAGCATCAGGCCTGATGAGAACAATAGCGGCGCATCCCCCGACGGACGAGCAGCTCCAGTGCTGGGTGGTTATTAACAAAAATAATTCCTTGTAGTGAAAATTCCTGGGTCAATTACTTGTTGCCACAGGGAGATTTGCTCCCAGTTTTATTGTTGTTATGACTATTGGCTGATTATGTGGAGCAGCACAAAGGTGAATTTTGATGCGAAGAGATGCAATGTTTGGTAAAGCTTAAACAACAGAAAGGAGAAGGGGGTGGGCTGAGGAGGGATCAAAGCCCCCGGGATCCCTGTCATGTTTGGGAGCTGGTGTTGGCCATTTGCTGCTGCTTGCAGTGGTTGTGAGTGTTTTTCCTTACTTTGGAAGGGTAACCAGTGGGACAATAGCAGCTGGACATACAGTCACAACATTTCTGTAGCTCTGTCACCCCCTTTGGTTCCCAAGGGCAGAAAAAGATCCAGGCACAGTTTTCCAGAGCATGCACCACATCATCATCCTGAGCAGGACACACCTCCCTGGGCTGAGGACACAGCTCTGGACCATCACTCACCTCAGAACCAGCCACACTCCAGTGGAAGGGAGCAAATGTGAAGTGGAGCTGGAGGATGCTCCTACAGATCAATCCCCTCTCAGCACAAAGCACCTTTAGAATCCAATACAAACCACCTATAATTCCCTTTTTCATCCAGGTTTGCACACAGGGAGAAGCTTCCTCCAGGACGTGTCGGGGCAAATGTTGGTTTGCCTTTTCTTTTTACATAAAGGTAAAAGGAAGTATCAGAAGGGGAAGAGGCCAAAGTGCTTCCCCACACATTATGAACCAGTGTCTTCTTTTGACAAAGGAAGGAGAACATGACCTCTAATTGTCTATTTAATAATGACAAATGCCATACAATTCTTGCCACCCTCTGATGTGAATTACTGGGCATTTTCCAACCAGCTACAGAAGTTTTGCTCTGATTCATACCTGGAGTTTGCATTGAGAGAAAAGCTCTGGGCCAAAGATCTCCCTCAGACTCCACCAACAACCCCACAGAAGGGTTTGGGGACCCCAGGGTTACCCACAGCAGCAGCTCTTGCCATCCAACCCTGGCCAGAGGAAGGAATGGCTCCCATTTAACTGGTTGCCTGAAGAGAATTAATCTAGTAAAACCATGCTCTGAAAAAGACACATTTGGAGGTGAGGCCTGATACAAACCACCACCTGGGTATCAATCAAATGTGAAGCTGAAATATGTCTATCAAGACAATACTCTTTGATCAGCAGAAGTCACTCATCATTTCCACATCTCACGGGGATGCTCCACTCCAGAAGGCACAGTCAGCCAAAAAGGGGCAAGGATCACCTGAGTGTTTGTGTGTCTTAAAGATGTGCAGCCATTAAATAGCAAAAAAAAGAGCCCAGTCAGGCTCCCCAGGGCAGAGCCATCCTGCACCCAGGCAGTTCATGCATGTTCTGTGCCACTATTAACTCTACTGCTCACCAAAGAGTTAAGAGGGGTTTTCATTCCTAATGTCACAAGTGATCCCACTTCCAATCCCTCTTACAAATTCATCCCACACCATCTCTCCAGCATTTTTTACAGCCTCTCAAGAGCTGCTTTATAACTGAATGGCAGGGGAGTGCTGCTGCAGGGACACATTTTGTGTCTAGGGACCTTATTCTCACCATTCAGACCATGTTCCAGCACCATGACCCCCTTTAGCTCCACTGAAGCTTTCTTACACTTGCTCAGCACCAGGAAAGCCAAGAAAGGGCACAAAATACAGACTTGCTTTGCTCAAACAATCAGAAGTAAGTGATAATCAAGGGATTTTTAGTCTACATGGTTAAAACCATCCTCAAACCAACATCTTTTAAAAGTTAAATAAACCAACAGAGGAGGGACAGTCCTTATCCCACTCTCACAGAGGTACCAGGACACAACACATGCTCTGCACATGGCAGGGGCTGGGCTCTCCCTGCACTCCCAGACACCAGCCAGGACACAAACCATTCACCCTTTGCCCCGAGCCCACGCACAGCTCACCTGCATGGCCATAGTGTCACCTTCAGCCTGATGCCACAGATCCTTGGGCTCCACAGGGGATGCTCACCAGAGCAGCAGCAGCAGCATAGAACTTGCCACCTTCACCACAGCTTGGAGGAAGGCCACAATATTGGGGTCCTCAGCCCCCCACACCCCAGAGCAGGAGCTGGTGCTGCTGCTGCAGCCGTTTTTAAGAGCAAACTCCCTGGGCAAGGCTGGGGCAGGTGGTCACAGCCCAATCAAGGCAGAACAAGAGGCACCTGCTCTGCCCTCTCCTCTTTGCTAAACGTTCCCACCTGGGCTGCTCTCCCCTCTCCTCTGCACAGGGGAGGACATCCCTACCCCCCTGCACCCCTACCCACAGCATCTCCTCACCCTCCACTGGGCACCAACCAGCTCCAGGCACCTCTTGGGTAAAAACACCTCTGGGAAAGGTGCAGGACCAGAGCCCAGCTCACTTGGCTCGCTGCACATCCAGTGCTCAGCTGAGCTTTGCCCAAAGCCTTTTGCTCAACTTTGCAAACTCCTTGAGCAAACCTGGTCCCAATTTCGAGCTGGTTTGAGCTGAATTTGGGCTGATTTATAGTTTGGCATTAAACAACAACAACAAAAACTGTTCTTGAAAATGGCAACTTTGACCATAATTGATGTGAGGCCAGATGGAACTTGGTGTTTTCAATTAAGTTTCAGCTGGGTTTTGTAATTTCAGTTTTTTGCTCGGCTATGGAGGAAAGCACAGAGGAAGAAATGGAAAGCAGCAATTAAATCACATAACACTTAATGGGAGGGCAGGTATATAAATATTTTGCAACACAGAGTGATGTCCTGTGTATATGTTGAGCTGTAGATGAAAGACAACAGTGGAAATGTTGCTTTGAGCTTGTCCCTGAGCTGCCTGGCCAGGATTTCTCTGCGCACACCAGACTTGGCTTTGCAGCCCCCTCGGATGGTGTGTCCTGCACCACGCTGTAGCCCAGGCCATTTGGACACCCTCTTGCAGCTCCTTTCCTCGAGATCCCAGCATTTTAATAGCCAGGATTAGATCACAGCAAAAGCTGAACCTTTGACATTTCTTCCTAGCAAGGAACTCACAAATTGATGCTAATATTTGACGGTGCTCAGCGGAGACCAGATCAATACTTAACAAAACTCCCTCCTCCCCGAGGTACTGAGGTCGAGGGTATTTTGTTTTTACTGGGGAATATCTGGAGCCTTTTAATGGATTAAAAAATAAGTTGCAGTTGATCATTTGTTTGCGAGGCAGAAAAGGCTTCAAAGATGCCCAAGCGGATTAAGCGGGAGCGTTGGGATGGTTCACAAGCTGATACAGGCCACCAGTCAGGCAGCGTCTCAAATGACTTGCTCCTTTGTGCCTGCATCAAAGCCCCGTGGAAGGGTGGATGGGCCCTTCTGGCCACCTGCCCGGGGCGAGCGAGGTGGCAAGAGGGTCCCTGTGAGGAGTGAGGTGCTCGTGGTTTGGGGAGGAAGAAGAGAATTTCCCTCCTCGCTCACCCCCTGCCTTGCATAGAGCAGAAGGTTGTGCTGAAGTGTGTTTTGCAGCCACAACCTTCTCCTCCCGTTGTTTTCCTGCTCTGTTTGTTCTTTCTTTATCTCCTCATCCCTGTTTTATCCTTCTTTTTTTGTTGTTGAGCCATGTGAACATGAAATTCAAGGTCAGGCTTAGTGGGGTGCTGAGCAACCTGCCTTAGGTAGAGAACTCCCTGCTTATTGTAGGGGGGTTGGACTAGATGAGCTTTGGAGGTTCCTTCCAACCCAAACCATTCTGTGATTCTATGAAATTCTGCAGCTTGACCTACAGTTCCCTCTTAGTCCTTGGAGCCAGGGCTCCTATGCCAAGAAATGCCACCCCAAAGGGCATGGTGGGGTGCCTGGTGCTGAGGCAGGGGGGCTGATGGTCACCTTCAGGGAGTTGGAGTTATGGCCCACTGGAGACAATGGGAAGAACATCACTGGCAGAACTGTGCTGTGGATGAAGCCTTAGGCTGACCAATTTGGGAAAATACAAGTGGGGGGTTGGAGAAGACAATTATTAGTTGTAAAAGTTCTGCTGGCAGCCCTGAATCCTTCATTGCTCTCTTCTTCTTTCTTTTTACCCTTATTCTGAAGCTTGGGAGCTTTCTGCAATCTCAAGCCTCCAAACCTGAGCATGGATGAGCAATGGCAAAGGTGGGGGATAATTCCTAATTGCAGGTCCAGGAGGGATGGCAGCCTGGTCAACCCTGTGGTTGAGGGAGAAGGTCCTAAGCTGGCTGGGGGACACCTCCTGGTTCATTCATCTGAGCTTCTAGGATTTGGCATTTCCCAAACTGGAAGGGATCAAACTTTTGCTCAAAAAGCTCCTGAGAAACTGTTGGACCAGAGGGTAAGGGGCAGAGGCAGCTCTCTGGAGGGGATTTGTGTGGCTGGGGCCTGATCCTGGAGGGCAAGGATTAAGCCCATTGATCTTGGCAAAAAAGCTGCAGGAGATGAAGCC
This sequence comes from Brachypteracias leptosomus, assembly GCA_013401335.1. Lineage (NCBI taxonomy): Eukaryota > Metazoa > Chordata > Aves > Coraciiformes > Brachypteraciidae > Brachypteracias > Brachypteracias leptosomus. Next base: position 286,764 of record VYZX01026628.1, read on the forward strand.
CGTCCTCATTAATTCAAGGCAGATACACAAGCAGCAGCCACATGTGCCATGTGGCAGGAAGAGCCTCCAGAGTTCACTGCAAAAGGCTGGCAATTTAATGGAGTATACTGTGAAATTAGCTAGGAAAACTCCACAGAAAGGGAGGGGAGACGTTGCATATACAGCGTGTGAGATCATTATATTACAGAGACTTTCGGCGCCGTCTCGTAAGGAGACACTGAAAAAGACCTTACAAGAGACTAAAAAAATCCTGCACCTCTTCACATCCTGCACTTTTAACCAAAGGCTTGACTCGCACAGAGAGCAAGGCTTTTCATATTTAAATCCCATCAGCTCGATGGCAGGCCAGGAGGAAATATATCCAGGCTTTGGAGCCCAGCTATGAAGGGAGAACGTATGAAATGGGGTCAGCTGGGAAAAGCAGCTGAGAGAAACCCCAGTGTAGCCACTGGTTCACTTGCTGGGTTTGAAAGGCAGCGAGTTACTCTGTTCTACCAAGTCTCCTTCATCCTCATCTGGTGCCCCAGCTGCTCTGTGGAAGAGCAGGAGCTGCTCCCCACACCTGCCAGCAGCAGGGGACACTTGTCCCCAAGCCCCTTCTGCTTCATGGTGGTTTGTAGGGGAACTGAGTGGAGATGGGAGGTCGTGTAGCTCCGTGACTGCTCCCTCATGTGTCAGCCAAAGTGACTTCTACAGTGGGCAGAGCAAACAAGGGTGGTCGTGGTCCCCTCAGCTCTGATTGTTGGTGCCCCTCCCTCCTGCAGCCCCGGTGATGGTGATGGCACAAGAGCTGGCAGGTTCCTCTGCCAAGAACTCCAGCCCTTCTCCTTCTGGATTTGTGCTCACAATGCTCTCCCCTGTATTTTGGCACTCCAGCACTCAGGCAGCTTCCAGCTACTGGAGCTGACACCCCTTTCATTTGCTGCCAGAGAAAACTCTCAGCCCGCAGCTCTGACCAACCGTGGGGCTTGCAGCCTCCCAGCCCTCAGAGGTCGTTCAAAGTAGCTTTTTCTTTTGAGTTTGGTGAAACCAACAGCTTTGGTGAGAGCTGCTGCTTCTCTTTGGATCTGGGGTATCTCTTCAGATGAGCAGGACTCCCTCTGCTCGTGCAGATGGTGCTCACAAAGCAGCAGATCACCCCTTAGCATGGAGGTGGTTGGGAAGAGGCTGTCCCACCTCCCAGACCCTCTTGTGCACTTTTGTCCCAGGAAGGAGAGTGCACAGAATGAAATTGAACACACATTTAGTCCTCAAGTGGAATTTAAGCTGGGAATCAGGTCTGGAGCTCCCCTCCCTGCAGCTCTGCAGGTCTCATCCCTGGTAGGCTTGGTTTGGATCAGGGTCCAAATCTGGGAGCTCCCAAGGTGCATCGGCAGCAAGGGAAGTGGAAAAGGATGTTCCAGTTTATCAAATTATTCCATCTTAGTGTTTCTAAGCTAATTTTTCATTGAGTATTGTGAATAGACCCACTGGATAGGTACTATCCACCTGTGGGCAGAATATACAAGCAGAAAATACCAGTGATGGACACGGGACTGCAGAGACACAGGCTCCTCCAGCTTCAGGAATAGGGAGTTCTTGAGAGAAATAAGCATTTATTCCTCAAGATCAATTCTCCCAGAGACAGTTTTGTGTTACAATCCCAATACTGGGCTTTAGGAAGCCCAGCTCTGCCACCACAGCCATTACTCCTAAGGAAAACTGGTGAACAAGACCTAAAGAGGAGGTGTCCTGGTGAGGTGATCACTCAGGTTACTGTGCTAAACCAGCAGCACCCCATACCTTGGGTATAAGTAACAGAGAAGAACCACAAGGACTTTCCTGTCTGCTCCTCTCCTTTAGCCTCCCAAGACTTGGTGGGTATTGCACATGTAGCTTCAGCTCTGTACACATGGACATCTCCCCTCCCCACCCAGGGTGGTCATCCAGGAGGTGCTGCCAGAATCAAAGGTCATGTAGGGAGCCTGTCTCTAATATATCTCAAAAGTTTACCTTGCCTAACAAGGCTAAAAGATGGCATCTTAATTAGATGGGAAAAGCACATCAAGCTTATTAACTAATTACGAAGGAAAGTCCCTGCAGCAGATGCCTGCATTGCCTAAAGTGCTGCTTACTCTTAACTATTACCTTTGAAAAAGGATTCTGCTGCTCAAGCATTATTTGGTTCCAAAAGCACAACAAAGTCATTTATTTTTTATCATGTCTATCCTGACTAACCCCTCAGAGCTTTTATGAAGTGTGTGTGTGTAAAGCAGGGGGTGGGGGCATGGGAAGACATCCCTACAGCTTCATGGAACGTCCACAACTGGCACCAGCTGCCTTTGGAGAGGCCACCCAGTACCTGGCATGGTCTGGGCTTCAACTGGTGCCTCTACAGCTCTGCCAGGAGCAAAATATTAATATGACCTGAGGGATGAAGCATCAAGTTATCAAGCAGCCAAGAATAATCTCAGCTAATAACCTCCCTATGATGAGCAGGAGACCTTCCTAGACCTTCTGAAAGGTCTAGACCAAAGAGAGCTGGAACAGAAAAGTAGGAAGGAGTCTTGGCCAGCAACAAACCAGCAATTTTTACCTAAGTTACACAAAGCCCAAGTGTTGTGCCCATTTCTCACCTGTGCAAGGGGGCATTTTGTTAATTTTAGTGGGGTTTTTAACAGAGTAAAGGTGTGACCCAGAGAGAGGAGAGGTGGTAGAGTTTGGCTGTAATGGTGGTGGATCCTTCAGATCCATCATGGAGCAGCTCCAGATCTAAATCCTGTTCACCACCCTGCCTTACACATTGATGTGCAAGAGAAATAATCTTTGTTTTGGCTGCTTACACACTAATTTCTTTCTCCCAGGATGAGGGAACAGCTGTGAGGGCTGCAGGGGTGACAAGGAGCAGTAGCATCAGCAATGAACAATGTGATGGAGGTGAAGGAGAGGCTGCCTGTGGAAAATGGAGCTTTGAGGCAGGGATCAGCTCTTTGCTGTGGGATTCCTGGGCACTGCAGGCACCCCGATAATTCTTCCTCCCCATTAACTCCTAACAAGAATTGGAGACATTTCAGAGAACTCCAAAAAAGGACCTAAATTTTACAACAACCTGTCCCAGCCCAAACTTCCCAAAGCCTGAGGAACCTCTGTCAGGAGTGGCAGCTGGAGCTCAGCACTGCCTCCCAGCTCCATCCTCACGTAGGAGAGCTCTTCAGATGTTTGTTCCCTGAACGACCAACAGCAAACCCTAAATGTTTTCCCTCCCCCCCTCTTGAGGCTGCAGGAATGCTTGAAAACATTTCCAATCATGTCATCTCAGCTGTCATATGACCTCAGCCAGAGAAAATGGCCAAAGTCAGAGGAAACTTTGCTCAAACCTATGATTAGCTCTTCCCCACCCCCCCTTTTAAATAAACAAACAAACAAATGAAAAAAAAAACCCCACAACCCCTCTGGGTGGTGGTGTTGTTTTCCTTTCCCTAGAAAGCCTGAGGAATTGCATGGCCAGGGACCTTCAGCTGTTTGAAGAGGCCGTGAAAGCCCCAGCCCCAGCTGACAACCCATCCCTCTGCTCACGGGACCATTATCAATAAGGGGAGTCATAAATCTGAGCAGGAACTCGGGGAACCCAAGTCACGTAAGTCAAACAGGCTCAAAGCAAAAGGGTCCCTTTAGTGTGAGGGTGGTCTGTGTAAAGTTAGGAGACACCTGCTAGCAAGTCCTGAGACACTAGCATCTGTGTAAACTTGCCCCCTCCCTCGCCCGCAGCCCTTCGGAGGTGTTGAATGAAGCAGTTTTCATGAAAAAGGCTCTGTCTGGGGCAGCTCTGAGGCTCACACACACCTAAGGAAAACAGAGCCGGTGCTGTGCAGCCCTGGGATGGATTACCAGGGACCACAGGGAGGCCTATTAATTATTGTGACAAGCTGATCTGCTCGCTGAGCTGCCTGCGGAGGGGTGGGTGTGGGGGTGATAACAGCCCCCTCTGTGAGGGGCTTCAGGGGGGCTCAATGAACTCGAGAGGATCTGAGGAAACTGGAGAATGAGGGGGGGACCCAAACCTGAACGAGCACATCCACCTGGGCCTGAGGGCTGAGAGCTGGTGGGGTCAGACCCAGCCTCCTGGGCATCCCGAGACCAGGACTGATCCTCCTGCAGCATCTCCTGGCTGTGGCATCACGACCAGGAGTGGTACCTCCTGCAGCACCTCCTGGCTGTGGCACCAGGACCAAGAATGGTACCTCCTGCAGCATCTCCTGGCTGTGGCACCAGGACCAGGAGTGGTACCTCCTGCAGCATCTCCTGGCTGCAACACCAGGACCAGGAGTGGTACCTCCTGCAGCCTCTCCTGGCTGAGGCACCACGACCAGGAGTGGTATCTCCTGCAGCATCTCCTGGCTGCGACATCAGAACCAGGAGTGGTACCTCCTGCAGCATCTCCTGGCTGAGGCACCACGACCAGGAGTGGTATCTCCTGCAGCATCTCCTGCCTGCAGCACCATGGGCAGCAAGGCACCAGGACAAGGGATTGGGTTGGCAGAGCAGATCTTGGCCATCCAGATCATGGTCCTTGGCCCCCTCAGATCAGCAGCAAGCAGAATTTGAACCCTGATTTATTTTCAATTGGAAAGCAAAAGCTGAGCAGTGAAAGCTCCACATCCGAGGCCATCACACTTCCTTATGAATTAAACAGTGGGAATATTTTAATGCTGGCAAAGCTGAGATCTGGAAATACCAATATTTCACCAAAGCAGGTTTTTAGCATGCAGAGGTGTCGTACATATTACTCTGAAGTTTCTAGCTGTAGGTGAAATCTTCTCATCATCAACTCTCAATATAATATGCGCTTATCTTAAAGGACATTTACTTCCCTCTGCTTACTGACTGTATTTGAATTGTCAAATGACACTTTGCTGGAATTATTAAAACCTGGAGGTCACAGAGAACCTGACTTGAAAGTGGGAACACACATTCTTTGGTCTGAGCAAAAGTGCATATTTGGAATTTTAAATGCAAATTTTTTTAAGGTTTTTTTTTGAGGAAGAATCATTTTTCTGGCAGTCGGGCACAGACAGAGCCTTTGAAAGAAGGTTCTGCTTTAATTTTTGACAAGTGCTGTGAATAGATGCTCTGCTGTCAGAGGGAGAGGATGGAGCAGAGTCCCGACCACGGTGTAACAGGGAGCTGGGGACCTCACACAACCCTCCCTGCCCGTGTCTCTGGCTGGTGTTTTCCAGCAGGGCTCCCCCGAGCAGATCTGGTCTCTCAAGGAGGGTGATGGGGAGGGGGAAGCTGTGACCCACCAGCTCTTCCACCTCTGGCTCTCGTCCTGAGCCCCAGCAAAGACCAGGCTCTACCCACACAGCTCAGGCTGAGGAAAGGCAGGAGGAGTCTGGCTTAGACACTCTGACTGTAGGAATGTTTTCTTTCAGAGGGATAAGGCTTATCTGTCCTCCTTGTTCATACTTCCTTTTAGGGTGTTCAGCGGGCAGATAGGAAGGGGAAAGTAAAGACATTCAGCATCTCTCTCCAAAAAATCCTTGTGCAGAACAACCTCACACGACACTTGCAGATTAGCTGAGACCTTCCTGTTCTGTGGTGGCTCCCGTGGGATGTGCCACGGTGCATCCCAGGACACACTGAGCTGAGAGGCCAGGCAAGGAGAAGTGAGCCTGTAGAGCTTGAAAGGGGGTGAGAAGCACCTTGCCTGGGTGCTGAGCCAGGTCGGTGCCTCTGATTGTGTGTTGGGTTGCAGGGTGGGGAGCAAACCCTGCTGAGCAGAGCACGGAGGTGGAAATGAAAGCACCAGGGCTTTGAGTGCTGAGTTACCCCTGGGCTGGACTGTTCTCAGTTACCCCTGGGCTGGGCTGGTCTCAGTTACCCCTGGGCTGGGCTGGTCTCAGTTACCCCTGGGCTGGGCTGGTTTTTGGCCTGTGTCATATTGCACTAAAGCTTCACAAGCTTCTTTTACTCAGATGAGGCTCCCCTCGTTTGAGAGCTGTGCTGAAGAACAGGAGTAACGTGGGGGTGGTTGTTGCTGCCTCTTCACAGCACTCTTCTGGAGTTCAGGTGTTCAGTATTGGAGCTGTGTGTAAATATGAGACACGTGAGGTGAAGGATGAAGACTCAGCTTCCTACATGAGTGTCTGGACAGAATTCTGTTGTCTCCCCTACAGGCTCCATGAGCAGGACTTGATGTCAAACAAGTGGTGCAGCCCCAATTCCAGCGCTTGAAGATGAGCAGCAACAATGCAGAGATCACTCTGAAGAAGAGGGAATGGAGGAAACCTGCACATGGTGGCAAAGCAGAGCTGGGAAGACATTTCCTACCATGAAAGGCCCTTCTCTTTCTTCTCCTCCCTCTACTACAAATAAAGACGTGGTCTGAGGTGTGCAGCTCCAGCTGGTAACACAGGGCAGTGCCATTGCCATTGCTATGCCCACCAGTGCACCTGCAAACATACTCCAGTTTCTATCCCATGCTGAAATCCAGGATGTTCACCTCCTCCCAGCTATTTCACCTCCAGAACCTGAGTTACTTGTCATAGCTGTGCTCACAACCACCCCCTTGTTCTGCTGTACACCCAGACCCACCTTCACCACCATAACACAACCTGACTCAGCCATGACGTGCTCCATCCCAGTGCCTTCCAGTGAGTGGAAGGCAGTCCCAGTGCCTGCCAGCTCCACACCCTCCTCATCTTCAGCAGAGCTTGCTCCTCAGCTCCCTGTTCACGCCTCCTGGAGAGCTCCTCGGTGCTGATCTGGAGTTTGGATGCGCTGTTGTTTTTAGATATAAATGACATGATGACAAATGATGAAGGATTAAATTACACTTCAATCAAATCAAGCCAAACCAGTAGGGATCGAGGTCCCAGTGGAAAGTATACATGGAGTTCCTCAGCTTCCTGATTTGAATGACTTTGTTCTTCTTCCAGAGAAAGGGGAGGGGGTGGGGGGGGAAATGAAGGAGAAGAGAGGGGAAAGGGAGAGGAGGGGGGAGTTTGGCCTAAAATGAAACATTTTCCTTTCAAGTTGAACATTTGAAAATGGCTGGGAGGAAAGAACTGAAGCCCTGTAATGGCTGATACTGAAGAACAGCCTGGGACTTTTGCTTTTGGAGAACAGAAGCCAGGGAGAGAGCTGTGGTGTGAAAAAGGCAACGCTGTGTGCCTTGAAGGGGAAGGTGTTTGCAGCAGCCCATCTCCTGCAGACACTGAAAACCCCCTGCAAGGCACTAACCCAATTAGCTTTGCGAGGAGCTGTGCTGTGCAAAGGCAAAGGCACTGGCAGGGCTTTTGGTAGAGGCTAAAGACAGCTTCCCTCTGCCTTGCACTCCCATCAGAGCCACTCTGTTATCTTCGTGCCACCAGATCTTGTGGAGGTTGGCCCAAGAGCCTTTAGCTCTGCATCCCTGGCCAGCTGGAAAGCCCCTCGCAGCATCATCGAGCTGGCTCCCAGCTCTGTTGGGATGTGGGAGCATTCCTAGATGTAGGGACAGTCAGGCAGTGAATGAGTTTGCCTGTAGTAGGTAGGTAGACAGACAGACAGGTGGACAGGCTGCTCTAGAGTTGGTATTAAATACCACCCAGTTTGTGGGTGCAAATCTTGGGTACTGTGTATGATAGACCCCACCAGGGAAAGTCTGAAGTAATTAAGCAGAACACATCAGGGTCTCCTTTGGTTTGATGGTTCTCTCTGAGAGACAGCTCATCAGGTTGACTCAACTGTGCAACACTTCACCCTCCCAGATGGCAGCTCTCTGGTGGGCTCAAACTCAAACCCTTCCTGGCAGATGAGGCCAACACTTCAGAAAATGTTTCCTAAACCTTTGGCACGGTGTCTGCATGTGAATCACACACTGTCTGAGCCAGAGTGGGCAGAAGACCTTCTCCCACCTCCTCATTTGGTTATTACTGTCCTCAAACAACACCCACCACCAGCACATGGTGTCCACAGGTCATCCACTGATCTGCAGAAGGAGGGATGGGCAAGTTCCTCTCTGTTCCCAGGGCAGTTGACATCATTCTGGCCAGAAGATGTGTGTCTGCTGTGCATGGACCTGCTACAAGACCCTCTTCCATTTCAGAAATGAAAATTTGACTCTTCCCGAAGTCAAAGGCAAAAAGAACACTTGAGTAGGGCTAGAACATCACTCTTGGTGCATGGTGAAGCCACTTCCACTGAAGAAAGATCAAAGCCCATGGAATCACACAAGTCTACATGTGTCAGACCCCTCTCCAGCTCCACAGAATGCAAAGCAGAAGATCACCCCTTTCTGAAAGACTTTTTGCTCTGAATTTTCTCCCAGTAGTCATAGGCTTTGCAAAGTATTTTAAAGAATAACTCAAGCAATAATTCCCAGGAAGCCGTTTGTTACCTATGGTTAATGTCCAATTTGTTCACATTACATCTCAACTTTCTGACACAGGAATCAAGGAGAACACTTGCAGAAATCAAGCTCCAAATTGGTTCAGCCTCTGAGGATAATAAAGACTTAGAAATATGTATAAATTTAAGTGGTTTTGAATAAGGACAGCATTTCAAAAAGCAGCCGAATTGTTACTTTGAAATAAGCCATTATTTTCTGCTTCTTTAAATTCCAGCCTTTAACAGGGGATGAGATCCAGACTGCCAAGAACCAAGAAGAGGTTTTGATGCAAATGAAAAGCAGCATTTAAGAAGTGCAAGTATCCCATAATAGAGCCCACGCCAACTTGCCAGCTCCCAGACCTGCCTGGAACAGCCAGGGGTCCATCCAGCCCAGGAGATCAGAGAAGGAGGCTTTAGAGGCCTTGTTGACCTTGTGGTTCACCTTGTTTGTCCTGGTGAGACCCTGGGGCTCACACCACAGCCCTGTATCCAAACATCCCCAGCCAAGGAGTGTGGAAGGTCTAAGCTGGAGTCAGCCCCAGACACACAACACAGGCAGATGTTGCCATGATAAAGAAGAGCTCCTGAAGTCCCCTTGGACTGTTATTGCCCATCCTGTCCCTGTCCAATGTCCCAGAATAACCTTTGTGTTCTACTGGAATTAATGGAGGAAATCCTTTTGCTCCCACAGTGACATTCTTGGTGAAAAAACTTCTCTCAGGGAAGTAAAAAACATCTGGCACAAGCATGAGGGATTCACACAACCTTGAACGGGTTTATGGTCTTCATGCTTGAGACCCTCCATGGACACCTGCTCCTGGCACTGGTCAGATCTTTGCAGACCTCTGTGTGGTGTGTGTGAGGGGGGACAGAAGCAGTTCTTGGCTGTGGTGCAGCTGGAGAAGGCAGCAGGAGGACAGCAGGTCCTTCTTTTCATTCCAAAGCAGAGAGAGGTGGAGAAGCCCCAGATCTCCATCCCCAACTATGGCAGAAGATCTTTTTTGGTTCCAGAAACACACTTCTCCTGACCTGGAAGAGCAGAACATGCCTGGCTGAGAGCATGGAAGAGCTGGGGAGGAGATGGCAGATGGGGGGTGAAGGCACATCCAGCATCCCCACACACCCTGAGGGCTGCCCCATGGCACACGTGGAGGAGGAAGGTGGGGAGCAGGGAGCAGACCTTCAGCAGTGGGACACAGCACGGTGGGCGACCATCAGCAGAGTGAGGGCAGGAGCAGGTCCTCCCCAAAAGGCCCAATTATCCATCCTCCTGCAAACAAACAGCTCCTCATCCCACCTTTTTTCAAAGATTGCTCAGGAAATAAAAGGGCCAGGGGATTGGAGGGATCAACCTAAGCCATGTACCTCTATTTGAGAAGAAAACTCATTGATAAGCAAACCACCTGATGCTTGCACAGCAGAAAAGAAAACACCTGGTTCTGCCTGTGGGTTGATAAGCCAATATCTTTAATCTTTTTTTTTTTTTTAGTTTTTTTTTCTCTTGATGACTGAAGTACACACTCTGTGCGGCCCTATGCTCCAGCCACATTGGTAATAGTAACAAAGCTTTGATGTCCCCCTCATTCAACAGAATGTTGTTTAGTTCAAAGCGAAGAACAGAGGCAATTCTTTGCTTTTAAATTATTAGCTCCCTAAGTCTTCTGTAATGATATAGTTTGACTGAAGTGTGCAGTTTATTAACTACATAAAGACGATATTATTAGAGCGGAGAAAGGCAGCCGAAAGTTTTGCCTTTCAGCTCAGCAGCAGGGGTTTCTGATACTTTGATCTCAATCAATGCTAAATGTCTTTGTGAGATAGAGGGAGCAGCAGAAATTACCTTTGGCACCATGACTACATCAATTATTTAGTCCTTTTTCTTATAAATTAAAGTGTTCTTCAACTTTTACCCCAATTTTTTCTTCTTTTTTTTTTTTTCCCTTTGGTTGATTGGGAAAAAGAAGGGGAAAAAAAAAAGCTCTGACTGGCAGAAGTCTGGCTGTGAACATGAATAAAAATCCCACTGACCTTTCCCAGTCCTGGGCTGGAAGGGTCTCCTCTGGGGTGAGGAGATGGGTTCGTGTGAACAGCAGCAGCAAAAGGGGAGCTTGGGGTGATGTGTTGTTTAACCAAAGAGGTTGTTCTGGCAGAGTTGTCTGGGTCTAGCCTCATTTCTTCTTCTTTTTGGTCTTTTCCAACTTTGCTAACGTGAAATGCAGCAGGAAAAACGGGTCACCTGACAGGAACAAAAGGATTGCTCCAAGCAGGATTTAAAGTGTTGGTGTTTGTTAAAGTTCCTCCATCGCTCCCAGCACGGGCAAGAGAGGGAAAGTTTAGGAGCAAGGTTGAGGCAGCCCCATCTTGGGGAACAAAGAGAATAAATTCAGGTCTCCCAAGGCTTAGAGCAGAGCTTGCAAAGAGCCAGGGCACTGCAGCTGGGGCTGCAGCAGCTGCCTACACGCTGCATGTTGGATGCACTAAGTCATTAAAGCCACTGGTGGCAGGTAACCCCACCCATGTATGAGCTGTCACCAAATCCTGCCCATACAGGAGCTGTGTCCACTCTTGAGTTAGTCTCCTGGAGCCAATGGAGGGACTAAACCATTTCCAAAGTTGATTAAAAGAAGTGACCACCTCCTCCCCTGGGGACAGGGGGAATCCAGCATGGTGGGACTAGAGGTGAGCAAGGACAACACAGCTCAGAGCTTCTGCTGGATCATAACAAATAGGGTAGATGTTCCAGGGGAATCTGTGCTCTCTCAGTACTCCAGGGAAGAGACCAGGCTGATGGCCAGAGAGCAGAGCCAAGGCAGGAGGGTATTCCTGCAATTTTGGGGACAGAAGTTGGTGGTTGGACCTCAGTGCTGTGGTGTACCAGAGTGTGTTAGAAACCACTGGAACCAGAACCTCAGCTGGGAACACAAGCAGCAGGACCACGGAGATGTTGAGGAGCCAGCTTGACACCAAGGCTGAGTTTAAAACACTGTCTTTTGGCCAGAGGAGTCTTTTGTGAGTGAGAAATAAAAAGAGGTCTTTGCAGAGATGTTGAAGCATGAACTGTGGGAACTTCGGTACATTTATATGTAGAACATGTTGGGGAACAACATAATTCTGTTTTCATGGTGATCAAAGTTGTGCAAGAAGGAGGACTTGAGACAGTGTGCTGAGCTGCTATGGCAACATGAATTTTAAAATGTAAACTGACTTGCAAGAGCTTATCTTCTGCTCTTCAGGGTGGTGCAGAACAGACCTGGGAACCTCTACCCTAAAAGGGATCCTGTGAGGTGCTTACCTCTGCTTCTGGGCCAGGTGTGCTGTAAAATGCATAAAACATATTCCTCGTGGCAAGGGGAAAATCACCCCCGTGACGAGGCTTCTTCCTGCATCCCTGAGGCTCCTGCACCCCAAAAAGCCAAGTCACGATGACTCTTTCATCATATATTTATCATCATTTAGATATTCAGATGTTGGGGTGAATGAACCACTCTGGTTTGACTGACTTCCTATTCTGGGGCCCCGAGTAGGATGTAAGATGATGCAGCCCCTGCATGGAGGTGAATTCCACCCACGGAGCACCAAGAGCATCACGACGTGGGCTCACCTTTCATCTCAGCTTTCAAACCACCCTCCTAAAGGCAGCAGTGTGGGGAAGGTCTCTGTGGCTCCTCTCACCAGGGGATGCTGTGAAGAGCTGTCGTGCTCTGAGTCAGCTGTTCTGCCAGGGCTGGTATTTCAGGCAGGAAGAGCCTGCTCCCCGAGCTATCCCAACCATCCCTCCTGCCAAAACCACACTGGGAATCTCCTGGGAACCAGCCCGCTCCTCAGCCAGCTGGTGCTTCCTGCTCCCCAGGCCTCATCCTGCTGGATGCTGAGCATTCCTTGTTCCATTTTTAAATTAATGAGGCTTGAGCAATGTGAGGACCAAGACTTCAGAGAAAAAAAAAACCCAGGCCCTATTTTTTTGGCATTTTGGCCGCATGTCCCAGCTGGAGAGGAGAGAGGGAAATGTGACTTGAAGGGAGATTGGAGAGATGCTGATCGCCTGGAATCTCTAATTTGGACCTTTTAACAAGGTTCACCCAGCTGGCCATGACCCCACATGGACCTCTCCTCCCACCCCAAAGGCCAGCACATTGTGAGGTGCACCCCAGCCCCACCACACCACCACAGAGCCCCAGGTGGAGCAGGGCTCACCTCAAAGCTGGAGCCCAGCCCAGCATCCACCTCCTGCCCATCACTCCAGCAAGAACCTGAGGTTCATGAGCATGGGACCTGCTCCCATCCTATCCCAACAGTGTCCCCTTGAGGTTGGTGGCTGAGGAGGCCTGGGGGGACCTCAGACACTTCTCTTGTTTTTCAGGCTGGCCCAGCACTGCAGAGCGAGCATGGAAATGAATCCCAGCAGCTGTGGATCAGTGTGAGACTGAGCAAAGGAGGAGCCCACCTTGATATGGGGTGTGGGACCTCCACAGATGGGACTGAAACACATTGTAGAACCACACAGCTAATTAAGCATCTTCCTTCCAAGAACATTGGAATAACACCCAACCATTTTGGTCCCTCCTGCAGCAGGTCAGCTCAGACCTGGAGCCCAGGGAGCAATTCCAGCACTGACAAGCCAGAGAGGGACCAGGGCAGCTGTGCCAGCCACAAGCTGTGAGAGGCAGGAGAGTAGAGCTACTGGGGAGAGGGCACGGGGCTTCCTTGCTGCTGCTGGAGTCTCCTTTCTTCTGTCAGGCGAGCAGCAGGGAGTTCTCTGAGAAACTGCCCACGGGGAGCGATCACTTTTTCCAGTCATTAACCTTACACATCCCTCACATTATCGGCATACCTTGGATGTCTAAGTTGCTGCAGAGAGCTAATTCCTCCAGGTGACTCCAGGCAGAGTTAAATGGGCTCCTGCACAGCGAGGGGATTTGAACTGCCAGAGCTGAAAGTGCTCCCGCCGCCGGCACGCCAGGCCCCCAGCGGGGCACAGAGCCTCAGATGTCCCCGTGCCAGCTCAGCGTGGTGGCAGGAGGGAGCTGGGGCCACCAGAGCAGAGGGTCTCACCCCGCAGCCAGCTGGCACCTGGGGGGTCCATGGGTGAAGGGAGGAAGGATGGGAAGCAAGGTGTGGGGTTGAGAAGCGCTACATGGTTGGGGGGAAAGTGGGGGAGTCCTCAGGTTGAAAGATATTGGGGAAAAAAAGCAGTGTCATGGAGGGATGAATGGTGAGAACCCCCAGTGCTGGCCTCTGGGATATGTGTGTCTGGGTGTAATCGTGGCAGGGTGTCCAAGCCCTGACAGAGCAGCCAGTTTGGGGTCCTGAAGTCCTTCCTCTGGTTTATAAGATGAGCATGAGGCCAAGGCATTATTTGATTCCTTGGCAATCAAGGGGAGATCTTCACAGTCCATCCCTGAAGGAGCAGAACAGGTCACGAGTGGGCATGAGCTTTATCACCTGCATGTGCAGCACAGCAGAGCCAGCACAGCCTCAGCCTGGTCTCCACTCAGCAGCCACCAAGCCCTGTCTGGAGATGAAACCTGATTGTCTCCATCCCAGGTCCTGAAAACAAACCCAGGGATGTTTCTACAATGTCCCTTTGCAGCCACCCCTTGCTGAGGCCAGCATGGGAGAGGGTCACCTCTTTGCCAAGGGTTTCATGGGGTGTCCCCTCTACCCTGTGGCTGGTGAAGAGGTTCTTGTCATTGACAAGTTTTATATAGCATCAGTTTTGTTACTCTCGCTAAGCACATAATAAATAAGAGCAGTGCCCCAGTTCACCATGGAGAACACATGTCTTCATCAGCTTCTGAAACTGGGACAAGATGTGAGTCTTCCTCAGCAAGATGAAGACATGTGGGGCTGAGGTGGTGAGGAAGCCCCCCTGGGGAGCTGGTCCTGAGTGCCCAGCCAGCTCCGTGCATGCCAGCAGTGCTGAAGAGGAGGAAACCAGAGGACTGGGTTCCATCTGACAGCCTTTGCTGTCTCCATGGAGCTCAACCCACGTCCCAGCCCCACTGCTGTTATGCAGCCACTGCTGGCTTCTGGAGTAGAAGACATGGAGGTGCACAAGAGGAACCCCAAAGTGATGAGTTATTAATATGTACATGATATTAAATAGAATATTAACTCTTACACATCACAATGTCTTTCCTGGATTGTACATTCCCAGTGTCCTGTCAGGAGCAGCCAAGTAACAGTATGAACAAAAACCATCACAGAAGACACCACTTTTGTCTCTTATAATAGGTGGCCACCACTGGTGACTGCCAGAGCAGAACTAGGTCCTCCTGATAAAGCAAAGACAACAAGAGCAAGCATGTTTTTGTACAAGAGAAGCACCATGGGCAGCTTGGGGCAGCTCCCTCCTGCTCCACCTTTCCTCTGGAGCAGAGCAGTTTTCTGCTCCCCTGGGATTGAGTCTCTGGAAATTGAAGCAGCCTCTTGATTTTCCCAAACTACCCTGGATTAAAAGGAAATGGGGGCCACCAAGCATGTGTGAGGAGAGACTTCAAACCCCACAGCAGAAGTCAGTGTGATGAACCACGTCAGGCAAAGCTCTGTTTACAATTACAAAGTACAAAATGGGGACACCAAAAGCCAGAGGCCACGTGGCCAAATTACAGAACAACGACCCACACCACACATCTAGGAAATCTCTCCTCACTTGGACAAAAAAACCACCTTCAAATTAAAAAACCACCTCCAAACACTGACATGGAGTAAGGAAAGAGATGTTCTAACACTCCTGACAACAACACAGGTAAATCCTGTGGCAATGCATCAATGGCAGGTTGGAGAGACACAAAACATTTGTTCTGGATCTTCCCAGGCATTGCTGGGGTGCAGCTCAGGTCGTGGTTTCAAAGCCCATCCCAGCACTGAGGCCATGAAAGAGAAGCTGGAGCTTGTGCAGCAGTGCTCTGGAGCCTTTGCTCTTCTCCTGCTCTTTGGGATCATTTTTGGTTGGGCTTAAGGCATGATGCCATGGAATGCACGGCTTCTCAGAAGGGGGTGGTTTTATTTTCCCCAGCAATCAGCTGTCTCTTAATGAACCCAAAATTTGTCATTAATAACAAGAGGTGGAGCCAAGCTGGGGAGACAAATGTGGCCCAATCTTGGCGTTGAAGCCTGACAAGCTCTGCTCCAGCTGTGTTGTGTACAGGGTGCTGACACCTCATGGCCAAGCAAGCCATCCAGATAAGACATCATTTCCCAGGAGATAGAGATACACACATACATAAAAATCCTCCATCTGCTATAAGGCAAGAAACGAGGCTCATTTATCAAGGAGTCTGTAGTGAATAGATCTGAATATACCCAAGATAGGAAGGAAAACCAGTCCAGAAATGCTTCATATTCTTGGATGACAAACAGATGGGTACAGCAGGGTCATCAGCCATGGCTGTGGTAGGCTGAGCTTCCTTGGTGCTGGAAGATGGCTCTAATGCACTTCTTCAACCCATATAGTGACCCACACAGGGCAAATCTTGTGGTCTCAGGCCTGCAAGGAGTGTCCATGCCTGGGCTGCTTGTTACCCGGCTCTCCCCTCCTCCGTGGGGTTCTCCCAAGGGCAGATCACCTCCTTCACAGAGTCCTTAGGGTGCTGGTTGTCCTCTCCCTCCTCAGAACCCGCAGGGCAGATTCTGCTCTCCGAAGGAGCCCCCGTTTTTATTTGGAAGAAGCTGTGTTGTGAAATAAAAACTCATCACACGGGTGGCACTTTTTGGATGTGCTCCCCGAGACAGCAACCGAGCAGCATGGAGCCTGGCTTTGAGTTCTCCACTGCTCAAACCCCAAATCCTGGGCACAAGCCTGCAGAGCTGGGAAAGGAAGGGAACTCCCACCCCTTTGAAGCCAAACTGCTGCATGACACAGCTCCAGCACAGCCAGGTGCAGAAGGAGCCCTCGGATTTGTGCTTTGGAATGTATAATGTGGACTCATCCACTCAGACAGCAGCAGAGGTGGGTTAAGAGAGGTTGAGGACACGTTATCTCAGTGAGTGACACAGCCAGGATTTGGTTTCAACAGTGACAAGGCAAAAAATCCCCATTTTTACACATCCTGCTCTGGAATGACAAACATTTCATGACTCCCCCTCAAGATTTCTTCTCCCTTGTTATTTCTGGGTCTCTGATTTAAATCATTAAACCAAATCTGAACCAATGCCTGAGACCAAACACAAATGTACAAGTGGTTTTCCAAATTCAAGGATCAAAAGGAAAACCTGGGGGCTTTACACCATGAGCAGGAGATGTAAGCACAGCAGAGAGGAGCCACCAGCAGAGCTTCTTGCCCATTTCTCATCAGAAAACACAAAGAGTGAGAGCAAGGAGCCAAGGGGAAGAGACACTTCCAGAAGCCTGGCCGTGATTTTGGGCAAGCAGCAGAAATGCCAATGGTGCTTTTTGGATTAAACTGTAGGAAAAGCAACCACCAGCCAGGGAGGACTTGGGGGGACACAGAGGATCTTTGCTGGTGCAAAGGCCTTGAGCTTGTTTCTAAAGCCACCAAAATAACCAGACAGGACAAACTTCTGCTGCCACATCCAGCAGCACGCTGTACCCCAAGCAGCCTGTGTCCCACCACAACCTGGGGCCAGCGGGAAGGTGCAGAACCCCCATTTTGTGGCCTGACAGCAGAGAGGAGCAGAGCTGGTGCTTGCTCCTAGCAGCCACCACCACAGGCAGACATGGCAGGGGGACAGCTGACTGGAATATGAAGCACGAGGCTCACTTCAAAGGGCTCAGAGAGTGGTTTGGGTTGGAAGGGACCTTTAAAGGTCATCAAGTCCAAACCCCCTGCAAGGAGCAGGGACATCTGCAACTAGAGTAGGTTGCTCAGAGCCCCGACCAACCTCCCCTGCAATGGTTCCAGGGATGGGGCAGCCACCACCTCTCTGGGCAACCTGGGACAGGCTCTCACCACCCTCATTGTAAAAAATTCCATCTCTCTAGTCTGAATCTCCCTCTTTTAGTTTAAACCCATCACCTCTTACCCTGTCCCAACAGGCCCTGATAAAAACCCGTCGCCATCTTTCTGACAGGCCCCTGAAGTGCCGAAAGGCCCCAAGAAGGTCTCCCCGGAGCCTTCTCTTCTCCAGGCCGAACAAGCCCAACTCTCCCAGCCTGGCCTCGAGCTGGACACGCATGAGGCCTCACCCGAGAGCAGCAGAATCCCCTCCCTTGACCTGCTGCCCACACCACTTGCTCAGCTGATATTATTTTAATCTCTGCCTCGTTACAAACCCACGAGAACCCGGAGGTGAGCCCCTCAGGAGGGTGCCCAGCGCCATGCTTACCTGCTCACCACCTTGGCATCAGGCTGGAGCCGCCTCTCCCGCTGGCCCAGGGGCTGCACCTTCCCGTGGGGCACGGCCGGGCAGCGGGGCGAGAGCGTGGGGAAGGCGGGCGAGGCCCAGCAGCCCCTCCTCAGGAACCGGCCCAAGGACATGGCGGCCGTGCGGGGCCTCCCGCCGCTGGAGGGGAAGGGACCTGGGCTGCTCCCCTCAGGCTTCTGCTCCGTCCTGGCCCCCGTGGTGCTGTCTATGGCCACGGAGATGGGTGAGGGGCAGGCGGTGCTGTGGGGCAGGGCTGGGGGGTTGGTGCCCACGTAGACAGCCAGGTGAGGGGCCTGGGAGGTGAGGGGCTGTGGGGAGGAAAAGGAGAGAGGGTCTGTCAGCCCCGGGGAGCAGCGTGTCAGGGCTGGGCTCCCCAGGCTTCAAAGGGAAGAGAAGTGCTGGGTGCTGCCAGGAAAGAGGGCTCAGCTGGCACCAGCAGCCACCTCAGCCAGGCCTGGTTGCCCCCCTCTCCTGCAGCTCTGTCCCCTTCTCTCCCCTCCCACAGTGGGACAGCAGAGGTGTCATAATTTGCCCATGGAAAGCAACAGGGTCATTGCCATCAGCCTCTGGGTGCTGATGGACTCAGCCTCACACCTGCTGGGATGCTGTAGGAGACACCAGCCTGTCTCATTCCTTACATCAATTAGCTCCAGGCTGGGAGGAGTCTTTTATCCTGAGAATGTCCCATGACATACCCACATCAGACCCAAAGCAAAGTGGTGGCCAAGAAATAAGAACATTGAGCTCCAAACTCTGATGATCAACAACACAAGAAGCCCCATCTTGTGCTGAAGCCCCCAGCGTCCCTGGCTGGTGCTGTGAAGTCTCCAGCTCAGCTAACTCAGCCCTCAGGACAAGCCCAAGTACAGATCCATCAGCAGAGGACATGCCACACACTGGGTTCCCCCTACAATTCCCAAGGACTCACCCCCAGCAGGAAGGAAATTCAGCTCAAGAGTTGAAGAAGTGTGAGAGCAGAATGACACAGAAAATGCATGTATGAGAGATGACACAGAGAAGGATGAACACACTGAGACAAGACAGAGAAGGATGAACTGGGTCCTTTTTTTCATTTTCTACATTTATTTTTATTAGACAGATGAATGCACAGAAGCAAAATAATTAAAAAAAAGAAACAACATATTGCTCTGATTTCAAATGGAAACAATTTCTTGGCTGGCACAAAGTGAATTATTGTGGTCACACTTTGTACCAGGAGACCTTCCTCTTCAGGGACCAAGCAGTGAGGGACAGAGGAGCAGCACATGGGGCCATGCCAGCTCTACTCAGCCTACAAGAACAGAGCCAAGTCCTCCCTGCGAGGGCAGGGCTGGGGTTTCACATACACAGTGACCCCAGAGCACCCAGCACTAACCCAGCTCAGGGGGACAGCCATGCAAAGCTGAGAGGATGAAAAGCCAGAGGAAGGGATGGATGGAGAGAACATCAAAAGCAGAGCTGCAGACAAAATGGAGCAGAAACAGAGGGACTGACTGGAACACACAGATTTGTTGTTTATTATTTATACCCTGACTTGATCTTCCAGATGTTATGACATACTGGAAACACCAACAAGCTCAGTGCTCTATGTTAGACAAACTGTGAAGAGACTGGAGAGCTCATCACAGCCAAGCAGCTTTGGACCAACCCTGCTAAGTTCTCAACTACCTTTCAGCACTCTTGTGTCAAGGTAGGGCTGGCAGGGCTCAGAACCTGACATAGAAAAGCCTTGTGGTTTTAAGGAGAATTTAAGGAAAAGCTTGGTCTGAGCCTGCTCGCCCTCAGAGCACTGCAAAATCCACCTTTGCTTCCACCAGGGATAAGAGCAGAGACTTAGCAGAGAGACCTTGACACCAGAGCAAAAGCCTCACGTAACTTGGTTTCAATTCCTCTGAGAAGGTTCATCTCCTTTAGGTTAACAGAGGTCATGGAAACCTCCCCAGCTCAGCTGCACAGAGAGGAGACACCAGGTCAGACCATGTAGCCCTGATTCTGCCCTGATAACACAGGCAGGGAGGGTAAGAACTGCTCTTCAAAGCTGTTCAGACACTGCCCTGCCTGATCATCACCCTGCTCTGCAAGCAGGACCCAAGGGCTCCCACTCACACCCAGTTCTTCCCATCTCCCTTTCCTGTAAAATCACACCCAAAGGGATGAACAACACCCACTGGAGTGCAGAACCTTCCCGGACCAGCTCCCCACCCAGTCCCTCTGCTTCCCCGAAATTTTAACACAAGGAAGCTTTTTTTTTCCCCTCCAAATTCCCTTTACTGGGATTCACAGGAATCTTCCCACTTCTGGTAATCACTGGCCTGGTCCAGACACGCTGGGGTTTCCCAGCAGAGCCTGGAATCTCCCTGAGCTCTTTAGCACTAACATAGTATTTTAGGTTGTCTCCTTCTAAAGAGCAAAAGAGAAAAAAAAAACCCTACTTAAAGTTGAAATCAGCTCTTAAAGCCTCTACTCTGGTTCTTCCTTGCTCTCTGGGCTACAAGCCAGGGACAACTGGAACTACCTCCTGTTAGGGTTTGGGTTTTTTTTTTTAACACAGAGAATAGAAGAGCAGGAAAAAGACAAGACAAGAGGTAGGAAGGGTTTGATGAAAGGAACACAAAGCCAAGGCTGCATCTCTCCAGCCCTCCTGGAGGCTCCTGGGCTCTCCACACCTGCACACTGAGGAGGCAAGAGGAGAGCAGAGCTTTCTGCTGAGCATCCTCAACGTGCTGGGGGGACTAGGGGGCATCAGTAAATTCAAAGGGTCAGCAAAACCTTCAGAAATGCTTATCCTACTGTTCTCACCAGGAGTCTACCCTGCTCTCCTGCCTCTGGCTCTGCTGTGCTGGCTAGGAGGGGCAGGATACCCGAGGGAAGAGGTGTCCTCCTCTCAGGGGATGCCCAGGGTGCCCATCCCCCTGAGAGGATGGACACCAACATGGACACGCTCAGAGGTGGGACACCTCATCCTGCTCCCTGCAGCCTCATCCACCTCTGCTCCCCTGATTGGAACCCAAAACATTGGGACAGCAGAGCTCTGCTCTGCCTTGTGCCATCCCACCTCCCGGAGGAGCAGGAGGCAGGGAGAGGTGGATGGGCTGCCCAACCTCCAGAAGGCATCTCCCCTCCGAGGTGTGCGGGGAGGGAGCAGCCCGAGTCCAGCACAGCCAGCAGCCTGGCTCCACCAGCACTCCCATGCCTGATGTGCCTGGGAGGTGACATCTGCTGCTGCAGAAGCCATGGCAACGTGCAGGAAGCAAGCTGGTGGCAGAGCCGGGCTGGGAAACCTAGAGCAGCACTGACACCTTCAGGAAGGGGAGACGAAGCTCAGCACCAGCCTCGGCTTGTCTTTTCCCTGCGCTGTGCCCCGCGGGGCTCAGAGCCTACTTGGGAGGTTCCTGCTTGAGCTGGCTCCTGCGGTCCAGCTTGCTCATGACCTGAGTGATGTCCACGGTGGTGGCAGCTTCTCTGGCTTTGGCCTCTTCTTCTTGCTGCCTCAGGATGATGGGGCTGGGGCTGGAGCGGAGGTGACGGCGTTGGAACGGGAAAGGGGAGCTGGGCAGAGAGGGAGAAAGGAACAGGGTGTTATTGAAGAGTAGAAGAACATCAAAACCTCACCCCTGGCAAGCAAACTTAGTAGGAGGACAAGCTCAGACACAGAGAGGGACATGTCACTGTCACCTGCACAACAAGGAAGCACAAATGTGGATGGTTTAAAGCAGAACTTTCTGACTCAGTGTCACAGCATCAGCTACAGAAAGCATAAAGTCAGTCCTGGTCCTGGTCCTCCAGAGGGACTCCGGGGCCAGGAGATGGCCAGCACATCACTCCTTTTCTTCTAAGCATTTGCACGTAACTAACAGTGTGATGCCAAACAGCTGCCAGCAGTGGAATTTCTTCTTGTGCCCTCAGATCAAGACAGGGATCAGTGTGGGTGTTTCTAGTGTCTGTGATACCCCAAAAGCCACCTGCCTCCTGCTCCAGCAAAGCCACTACCAGCAGCAGTGGAGACAAGTGTTAAGCCACCTCTGGATGAGGTACTGGCTCTTCAGCTTGCCCAAGAGACTGAGTATTGGGTCTCCAGAACATGCACTGACAAACATGAAGGTCAGCACCAGAGGTCAACCAGCATGTGCCAGCGACCTTGTGATGTGTGGCTCAGGGAAAAAACTACCCCAGCCCCAGGCAAGTCAGCAGGAGGGTTTTTTCCACTGCCTAGAAACGGGTTTAGATGAAATAACAGTGTGAAAGTCCATGATTCCTCTTTTCTTGCTTGCTAAGCTGCTGAGTGGAAGAGGAACAGAGAAAGCAGCACTACCCAGTCTGGCTCTGACGTCGCACGCCCAGTTTAAGAAGCAACTGCAGTTCAAGTGGCCTAAATTTGTTGTGCAACTTTCCTCTTGCTCTGGAAAAAGCCATTTCAAGCCTGCCCTTTCTGAAGCACTCACAGGAAGATGCTGCCTGTCACCTTCACCTCACAGGGGTGAGCAGAGCCCATGGAGGACCCTATGGTGGCTCCTCTGCAGCTGAGGTTTTGTGGTGGGAGTTTCCCCATGCCCAGCACACAGTGCTCTCTCCTCCCATGATGGATTCAACAATCACAACCTTTCTAAAGGGACCTGACAGACAAGGGGGCTGAGCAATCAACAAGTTAATTCTGGCTGTGCACAAGCTGCTTCCAAAAGGCTCACAAATAACCAGCATCATCAGTCTCAAAGCAAGGCATATTTTCAGTGAAAAAAATTAATTAGGTGAACGTCTAAATCATAG
Organism: Brachypteracias leptosomus; assembly: GCA_013401335.1. Taxonomy (NCBI): domain Eukaryota; kingdom Metazoa; phylum Chordata; class Aves; order Coraciiformes; family Brachypteraciidae; genus Brachypteracias; species Brachypteracias leptosomus. The sequence goes on from VYZX01026628.1 coordinate 309,207, forward strand.
TAATTTCCCTGCAAGTCAGGCTTTTTCTGCCCTTGCTACAAGAAAAGCACAGCCCACAATCACACCCAGTTTCACTTGCCTTTTTTTGACAGTCTCTTGTGGCACAATAGCCTTGGCCAGCATTTCCTTGTATATTGGAGACTTCAAATAGCGGCCGTAGGAGTCCTACCAGGAGGGAAAAAGAGAAATTGGTAGCTATTATTACAGTAGTTATTAAAATCACCACCAAATACAGCTGCTCAGGAGCTGGGGAGGCTGGGAGCTCAATCATCTCCCCCAGCAGCCCAAGGGACTTTGCATCTTTCAGGCAATGAAGCTGTTTAAACTAAAAACCTTTCATCTTGGTGTAAAACTCCCAGGAATTTCCATCTCACAGAGCTTCCCAGGTAAGAGCCAGACCTAAGGGTCTGAACTGAAGCAAGCCCAGGCCAATGGTGTCTCTGAAGTGCTTGTTTCAGGAGCTGAACTTTCCAACAACTGGCAAAAATCAGTGTCAACATGCATTAGCTGCTACTCCAGTCATAGTGCTCCTTCCTGACAAGTGTATTTTGTAGAGCACATAAGAAGGAGTTACAGGTTAGTTGTGGTCACCATGATCCAAGGGAAGCCACGACACTGCATGGTGACATCAGCCACACCTAAAAAAAGGTGTCCATCAATGTAACTGCAGAAAAATGTATGAAAAAATCTCAGTAAAACTTGGTGGGTGATGTCTGGTTATGCTCTTGATACAAAAATCCTGCAGTTGTATCACAACTGCTACTACCTTTCCCCTCCACTGCTGAAATCCAGCTGGATACAAGCATCCCCATGTGGTGCTGGGAGAAGTTAAAAGATTTATTCAAGCTTTGAGTGAGCTGGTGATCGAGCTGGTATTAGAAAGTAGGACTTGCAGCAGACCCCTGACCTCCTCCACCTTGGGGACACGCTGCCTTAGAGGGAAGCAGCAGCAGCAAAATGCAAAGGGCAGAGTCAATGCTTGCTGAAGTCAGCAAATCTGAGGGACTTTCACACAAAGGCCACTTGAAAGGGACAGCTGATAGCACACAAGGGTATGGAAAGGCCCAGAGAGCTGGAATCCCCCCAAGGCCTTGGAAACATCACAAACCTTTTTCATCAGCATGTAAATGTGGGTCTGAGCAGCATCCAAAACGTAACGATGAGGGTGCTTGAGGCCTTTGACTGTGATGCCCATTGTGGTACCATCAATGTTAATCCAACGCCTTGCCCCTGGAGCCAGGAAGAGCCTGGAAGGAGAAGGAATCAACAGTGCCATTAATAACTGGAAAATTCCTGCAGATTCCTTTGGCTGTGCATTAAAGGAATAGTCCCCTCAGCTCCCTGCTACAATTTGCTGTCCTGATCTTGGGCACTCAATCTCTTCTCGCACAGCAGGACACACACTCACCTCCTCCTGCACAGTTAATACACAATATAAACCAAATTTTAGCCCTCTGGAAGCATAAAGGGTCTCTTGACTCTCCTCATGGCAGCCCCAAGGTCACTGCTGTTCCACACCTCTATTTAAAATTACATGCTAAGACCCAAATGTAATAGAGAGGAAAAGTAACTTATGTTTTCACCTTCTATAGCTCTTTTCCTATGTGGGGATGTAGGACAGCTACATCTGATGACAGCTTACAGCAATAAATCATTTGGAGAATGACAGCATGTTGAAGGTGGTGATAGAGCTCAGCTACAAAGAGCTTTAGAATGTAAAATTATCACACTCACTTGTAAATTTCTTCTGCTTTTTCTTTGACCTTGGATTGGTCTCCATACTTGAGATCCTCACAGGCTTCCCAGAAACTCAGATTCTCTCCTGTGTAACAAGGACACAGCAGAGAGTGGCACTGAGGGAAACACAATCCCCTTTATTAACTCCCACACTGAATTTCTTTGACTTAATACGTGTTGGCCCCAGTTCAGTCTCTCTTACAGCCACCTTGTAAACCCCCTTGGGACTGAAGGTGGAGAACTTTCCCCTGCTCTGCTCCCTGACACCCATAGGAGGATGTGAACCCAGCCAGGTCCAGCTCTTCTCCAGACACAGGGAGTGTCCTGGGCTGTACTTTGGGTCCTGTGCCACTAGATGGTATTGCAAGCACTGGCTGCAGAGCCGTTGCCTCCAAAGGCACTTCCACTGCCTTCTCTTGGTCACTTAGCCATTGTCTCCTCTCACAGCACCTCCTGCAAAGGGTGGGTTCATGGATCCCCACCTCAGCTGGGCAGGGAGAAGGGCAGAGAGAAGCAGACCCACCACTGAACTCCTTCTTCAGGAAGAGCTGGAAGTTCTGCCTCCCTTTGGGGTCCCGTATCAGCTCATTGAAGTTGAAGGCCCATCTCTCCACACGCATCCTGGTGGGGATTTCCACTCTGCACAGAGTGAGAACAAACAGCACTGCCAGTTACATGGAGCCCATCTCATTGCCAGATTAATTAAAACCAAAATGCCCTTTGCTGGAATGCCAAGAGACTTCTCAGCACTTGATTTTTCCCCAGAATGCTGTAATGAGCTCCTCAAGTCAGCCCACTAAGTAAATCCATCATTAAACAACTTGATACACAGTGGGAGGAGGATTTATCCTGGATTTATCCCATAACTCAGCCCAGCTCTGCTGGAGGTTTGACTCAGCCCTGCTCTGGAGGAGGCAGTGGTGGTTGCTCAGAGCTTTGCTGCCCATAAAGGCATTCCCTGGAGGAATCCTTTGGGGCTGTCTAAGAGGATATCAGCACTCTAACAGGATTGCTGGGTTTAAGTCATTGGTTGGATGCTTCAAGCCCAGAGGTGCCACTGTCTAATTAGCACAAACTATCCGAATGGAAAAGCAAGGGAGAGCTCAGAGAAGAGATGGACTGCCAGCATGATGACTTGATGATCTTAGAGGCCTCTTCCAACCAAAATGATCTTATGATTCTGTGCCTGCAACTCAAACTCTCCTGAGAAAGGAGCCTGAGGTGTGTGCAAAGACCAAGGGCCAGGTGTTGAACCTTGAATTGCTTATGTCATTGGCAGCAATGACTTAGCAAAGGTTAACAGTAAACCCAGTACTACACCTGAGCAGAACTGGCCAGATTCCACTTCTGTGCTAGCAAGAGTGGACTTCACTCAAAGGGAGGATCAGGCCCCCTCAGTGAGGGCTCAGTGCTGACTCCCTTACCCAGTTTAGAAATTCCTGCCCTGTTAAAGAAGGCTCCACTTGAAGATAATGCTGGAATTTCAGCACAGAGTATTCCCAAGAGAGTTTCCACAGCATGGCCAAGCTGTGCCAGACAGGGAACACTGCCCTGCTCACCACCAGAGACCAGACACCATGACAAAATCAGTGGTTCCCTTTGCTGATTCCTATCAGCATAAAGGTCAGTGTAAGCCACAAGCTAGTAAAATAATACAAACACATACAGTTTTGCATTGAAATCCCAGAAGTCAGGGTCATCTGTTACCCAGGGGTTGCTGGGGAGACATCCAGAGAGGATGGGATCACTGGAGAGGAACTGCTCAGAGTACTTCACCAGCCTGCAAGTAAACCCAGCAAGATCAAAATACTGATTTGCAGCCACTCCCATAACAATCAAATAAATGGTTGCACAGACTATAGACATCTCCAGAGGTGCAGCCCCACAGGGACCTGGAGTGTGGCCCCTGCTTTACTAGGAAAATGGATTCATTAGCTCAGCTAATCTTTTCCATTTCCCAGCAGTAATCTCCTGGTTGCCTTTCAAAGCAGTGATTTTGTCAGCTCAAGTGCTGGGAGATGTGAGACTCTTCTATCACCTCCTTCTGCCTCTTCATTCCAAGGAAGTGGCTCTAAGCCCCCAAACAGCTTCCACCCCCTTCTGCAGCAGCTGGCAAAGGCTGCTCTGTGCCACTCACTGCAGAGGGAAGTGCCAGGGAAGAGAAAAGCAAGTGCTGTGTTTGCTGAGGGTGGGTTCTCCACAGCCTTCCTGGGGCGTGGGAGAGCCCAGGGAGCTCTGGGAGAGTGCTGAGGGCACATCCCAGCTTCTCCTTTGGTGCTCTGCTCACCTACCACGCAGCTCACTCCTCTGCAGAGGACTCTGAGGGCTTGGCACAAAGCACAAATGTCTCTGTCCTAGAAGGAACCAGACAAACACTTCTACCTCCTAAGTTGGCCAGACTCGTAATTACAACCGATTGCACTAATGTCCTGGAATTTTAGCTTTTGCCTTCTTTTTTCATCCTTGAAAAAAATCATCTGGTTTCTGCATTTAAAATTCCTTCCAGGCCAAGCTGCTTTCATGTGCTGGGAGCTGGGAGGGCACTGTCCAAGGGCCTGTTGCTAATGGGCACCTTGGCATCGATCCTGCACTTATACAACCCTGCCACACAGAGCACACCCCAGGTTTGGCAGCAAAGTGCCCAATTCTATCTTCTCCCTGGAAATGCCAAGGCACCTGCATCATTCACTCCAATCCATAGATTCTAATCAAGTTATAAATCTAAACCTGTCAGCTCAGGTAGCATCACTCTGTCCTTTTAATGATTAGTGCTTCACAGCTCCTCCTAAATCAATGTGATGCTCTCAGGCATGCACACTGTCTACTTGCTGCTCATAGCCTCATCAATCAGAGTTTGCTTTGGCCCCAATTCTGCAGCTGAGATGGGGATCCAAATTTCCTGGGGATTTTTTGATCTAGGTGATAGGCACTATCCCATCAGATGACTGGAGCACTAGAGTGAAAAGCTTCCATTCATCCACAACTGCCTTCTCCCAGGGAACACCTGAGCACCTTCTTTATCTTAGGTTTGACATGAATCTCTGCTTATCTTAGGTTTGACATGAATCTCTAGGTGGCAACGACTGTGTAGAACTAGGGGGCATGGGCTGCACCTCCAGGCAACTGGCCAGCACATAAGATACCAAGTAAGAAATGCCTGTGGCAGACACACTGATGGCTGATGCCAGGACTGGGAGCTTTGCCCTTCGTTGGCTTCATCAAGGATCTGATCAGGAAACGCTCCCACTGCAGAGCTGTGCTGGGCCCCAAGTGCCATGATCCAGCCCTGGCCAGTCTGAACATCTCTTGATTTCAGAGGGAATCTCAGCTGAGAGGCTGGTGCTGCTCTGCAAAGCTCTCCTTAGCTCCAAGGGAGCGTCTTCATCATGAGTGGGGCTCTGATCCCTCCTCTGCCTTGTGCCTCCTGGCCCAGACAACACAAACAATACTGTGTGTGGCCACCACAGCGACTCCCCTGACTGAGTCACCAGCTGCCAGAGCAGATAGCTCCAGCCTCTCATTAGGAGATAAGTGCTGAAGACTAATTAATGTGTGGACAGAAGGAAATCAGGACTTACCCCCCGACAGAGACAGAAGATTTCACTCTGGACTTCATGATGGACTGCTGGTAGTACATGATCTGGGAGGGATCAGAGACATCCATGGTTAGGAGCATGGAGATGTGAAGACAAGGCCATTTCTATCCTGAACCTCAAACATATCCTCTCCCAGGTTGTGAGGCCAACTGCACCAGGTCCTGCTTCTCCCCTAATCATTGGATGTCCAAGGAATCAGAGAATCCCCAAACAGTCTCAGTAAAACGGCTGTTTTCCCCTGAGCTTATTGCAAAATGCTCTTCTGACATTTGCAATGTGCAAGTAATTAAAAAGCCATCTAAAAACTGGATAATAGCCACCATTCGAGGCACCTACAAAAGCTCTGGGTGATTTAGCATGTAATTACCATTGATACTTGGCTGTCTCTACACTGGCGCCACGGGAAGAATCTCCTGTGATGTCCCCACCACTAATTTGGATCTATTGGATTTTAGCCCTGGTGTTTGTCCTTGCTTGAGCCTTCCCATCACTGGGAGAGCTGCTAGCTGCCTGCACTGGGAGCTGCAGAGGCAGGAGATGTCCTGAAAGCACATTGACCAAAAGCTCCATGGGGCAGAGACTCTGCCACCTATCCCAGGCACTTCTAAAGCTGCTCATCCCCAGCCAAGGGGGCTTTGACCAACAGTGATGTGAACAACACGTGCAGGATGAAGGGAAGGACCACTCACCTCCCTCCTGTAAACATCCATCGTTTTTTTCTGTGAAATAAAGAAACAGAACCCATTAAATTGGGGTGGGTGCTTTCACTCACCCTGTTTGAGACATGAAATCACTGTTGCAGGGCCGCCGTTGTGCAGTGCCCTCCAATTAATCCTCATTATAATTAAAATCAAACACAGCAGCTCAGCTAATCAAGGTACCATCAAAGCTAAGAGCATCCACACACTGTAAATTGTCCCATTAGCTGTATTTACTGTTGAGCAGTGCTTCTTCCACCCCAGCCTGCCTGTATGCCTTCAATTAAGGGGTTATTCTAATGGAGCTAAAATAGATTCGTTTACGAGACACAGATTAGATCATTCAACATTAGCTAAAGGAGACAGGAACCAACACATTGCAAAACATAAACAGCACAATTAAAAGCCTCAGCAGCAGTATCTGCTGTGCAAAGGGTGCTTACGTAGTGATTTGAATAACTCAGACTATGTTACGTGTCACCCACAAATGAGCAGGCAATTGATGGCGGGGAATTAACCGCAGGGTGTTTATTCACACAGCTCCCTTTGAAGCACAGTTAACTTTGGGTGAAATAAACTTGAGGGAGAAGGAAAGACAGGCTAAGTCAGGGATGCCCTCAGCAAGGCTCACACAGGGTTTCAGTTCTGCATCTCCTATTTCAGCCAGCACGAGCCATGCCACTAATCTGCACCCAGAATTATCCCATCGAACTCATCATGTTTCTTCCAGACATGGTCGAGGGGTCAGGGAGATGTTGGACAAAGGTTGGACTTGATGATCCTAAAGGTCCTTTCCAACCTAAATGATTCTGTGATAGATATGGGTCTGCTGAGTGCCTTGGGGAGGTGCAGATTGAGGGATGAGGGAGGAAGCACCTCGTATGGAATGCCACGGGCAGCCCACTGCTCCCAGGAGAATCACAGAATGCCAGGTTGGAAGGGACCCCAGGGATCCCTCACCCTGGGCTGCCCCAGCTTTGGGAAAGGCAGGACACACTCCCAGGGCTGCTGCTTTGTGAGGGGACCATTGTGGGGACACTGGTGCAGATCTGCTTTTGCATTTTAACCACCGTCACCAGTGGTTCAGGAGGAAGAAGCTGTTCTCTATATGGAATTAAAATACACATTTTGCTGAAACTGGGTTGGTTTGGAGAGGGCACACTCACCATTCCAGCAGCAGGAGCAGCAGATGAGCCCATCTGATCCTAACACAAACCCAGCCTGGCCAGAAATCCTCACTGGGGCATTGCAAGGGGAGGAAGCTTTTTCTGCTGGCAACACCACCACCAGCTCTGAGTGACCACAGGGCATGATCTCAGCAGGGACAAACAGGAAAGCAAAGAGCAGCTGCAGCAGCAATGATGGCTGCTGGCCACACACCAGGAGCTGTATGTGAGGGGTAAGGGCTGACACATCAGTGGGGAGAAGCTCTTGGACAGCAGCACCATTGGCCACGGGGCTGTACAGACCCCTGCACTGATTCAGAGCCTCCTGGGACATCTTATAAATAACAGAGAACACATGGACTAAGGAACAGCTTTTCACCCTTCTCTGCTTTCAGCTGATGCCAGGCTATTGTAGACACCATTTCTTCCCCCCATTTCTACAGTGCCATCATTGTTTCAGGTAGGTTGTAGAAAAGGAGGGGAAAAAATACAAATCAGCTGCTTGTACAGAGAAATTCACTGTATTTACTGTCCTAGAAGTGTCCTCTTTAGAGAGCTTTGTTTCTGTTTCAGGCCAGCTATTTCCTGCACACCAGGAGTTCACTATCTCCTTGGGGAACCAGAGAAACAAACCAGGCCCCACCAGATTTACATGTGCCAGCTGAACTTTCCCATCTGATGGAACTTTAGTGCATCTGGGGCATTTTCTTTAGGAAAACCAACACGTTAAAATCATTAAATGGCTTTAAAAGGCCCCTCATTCCTTCCTCTGCTTTGTCAGTGGGTGCAGTGGGGTGAGGAGAGGTGGATGCTGGCACCGTGGCTTGGAGGCAGCTCAGGTGGGAGGAAAGTTGTGTTATCTTCTAGAGGGGTCTGAGAGGCAGCAGCACACCACACACACACGAGACAAACAGCTGGAGGGAGAAAGAAAAAGGGCACAGTAAGTTAAATGTCAGCCAGTGCAAGAAAGGCACAAATTGAAATGCAATCACAACAGAAAAATTATACATGGGTGAGTGAAAATCAAAGCTAACAGCACGTCTGCAAACAAAGTGATTTTTTTAAAGTGCATCCTACATCAAGGGTCCCCTCCTGCCACAGCCTCAGCATGTAGCTCAGCCCTCTGCAGAGCTGCTCCTGGGAAAACCAGGGTGGTTTTGTGGGGCTGCTGCAGAGTGGGGAGGGGATTTAAAGAGGCTCACATAGAAAAGGGGCTATGGCACGAGAAGGGCTGAGCATCACCCTGAACTGCAGCAGAACCAAAGAGGAGCCCAGTGCTGAAACTCCTGCTGAGGGGTCCAGGTGCTGGCTGTGCTCAGTCCTTTCCAGCCCTCAAACCCACAGTAACTGGGAAGGATCTCAGCTATTTCACCCCAGAGCCACACATCACTTCATTTCTCTTTCTCCCACAACTAGTTTCTAGCTTTGCTGCTGGTACCAGGGTCCCTGAATGGTCTCCATGTCCCACTGAGCAGTGCCAGTTGTCCCCACCACCCTGCCCATCCTCCCCCCCTGCTAATGACAACAGCCACTCCAGAGTGCCCTGAACCACCCACACACCCTCTCACCTTGGAAAGGAAATCACATTTGGAACAAAGGAGTCATTTCTTATAATGAGATTAATTTTGCAATGCCCTTAATGAATGACTTCTCCCAATTACCACGGATCAGCTCCCCAGCCCTGCAGGCTTCAGATCAAAATGGCAATTAGGGAACGACCTCAGCCTGGCTCAGGCCAGTGCCCCGTGCTGCTAAACATCCTCCTCCACCACACACAGCCACACTTGGACACCCTGCATGGCCTCCTCACACCCCACTGCCACCAAGCTGGGAACCAGCCAGGACCTGCCCAAGAGCCCTGTGGCTGGAGCTGACCCACAGGGCTGAAGCCACAAGCTCCTACAAGAGCTGGGACATCTCATTTCCAGCTAAGCCTTCCCATGGACCTCCTCTGCTCTCCTGACCACATTGTGGAGATAATGGTCATGATGTTTTTGCCTGTTTGGCCACCATTCAGTATTTAGAGAGGCCATAAACAGCTGGACAACAGCTTTTGTGTGCGTGCCCAGATGGGGCTTGGAGTGAAGAACAAGCAAAGCCACTGTTCCCCAGAGCTCATGTTGGGTCGGGGCTCTGCAAATCACACCCATGCTCTGCCCTGAGCACCCCAGTGCTCTGTGTGTGTGCGTGCAGCTTGGCAAGCTGTGAGGATGACCACAGAAATCACCATCCATCAATGATGGGGCAATGCCAGCACAGCCCAGAGCTGTGAGGCAGTCTGGCTGCTCTATATGACCTCCCTCCAGGCCCCACTTTCTTGCAGCCACAGTAAAAACTTGGTGGGCACGGCCCCTCTGACCCTGCAATGGCAAAGAACACCCTGCACACAGCTCTGCTTCTGCACACACAGAATCCCAGCATGGTGAGGGTTGGAAGGGACCTCTGGAGATGCTCTGGTCCAACCCCCCTGCTCCAGCAGCTCCCCCAGAGCAGGGGGCCCAGGATCGTGTCCAGGCCCCTTTGGAATCTCTCCAGAGGAGACTCCACAACCTCTCTGGGCAGCCTGGGCCAGGCTCCAACACCCTCACACCAAAGAATTTTCTCCTCCTGTTCAGATGGAACCTCCTGGGTTCCAGTTGGTGCCCGTTGTCCCTTGTCCTGTCCCTGGGCACCACTGACAAGAGTCTGGCCCCAGCCTCTTGCCCTCACCCTTTAGCTATTGATCAGCATTGATCAGATCCCCTCTTGGGCTTTTCTTCTCCAGCCCCAGGGCTCTCAGCCTGTCCTGGGCACAGAGATGAGCTGTGTACAAGCCAGGACATTCCATTCAGCAGTCCCCCCGTGCAGCACAGGGATTTCTGGCCAAGCTAAAGCACCTTTCAGAAAAACACCCTGGTCACAGAAGGCAAAAGCAGAGTGTGCACAAGTCAGCAGGCTCTGGCAGTTGCCTGGTAACTCTCTGAGCAGAGAGGCTCCATCATGAGCCCCAGACCTGGGTAACAAAAGGCTAAAGCATCCCTTAATTAGCTGTTCAATGGATGGCTACTTCTGCCTTACTCCTCCTGCCCAACTACAACTCCTAACTCATTATAACCTCAAGGGAGGCCCATGGGTCAGTAATAAAAGTCCTCTTCACAGGAGCTCAAGCACCTGCTTATCCCCAGAGGACTATCAATGAGGGAGGGAGCAGCCCCCCAAAGGGTCTGAGGCAAGTGTAGAGAGCTGCTCATGCCAACAGCAGCTTCAAAGAAGTCATTCTGATGTCAGGAATTAATTATCACTGGCAATTTTTTCTTTCTCAGCTGTCAAGATAAAAGACAAACTAATTGGTCAACAAAGTGAAGCTGGATTGAGTGGGAACAGTGACACGAATCAAATAAATGAAATAAATGGGGGCTGGGGTCATGCACTCATCTTCTGCTCTCATCTTCTCACCTATGTCAGAGCCAGAGGCTCACAAAACATCAGTAGAACCCTTCCACTGCCTTCAGCAGGGGGAAGAACTGGCCAACAAAGCCCAGGCCAGCTCAGCAGTGACCAGCAGAGCCTGGGCCATGCTCTCTGCTTACCAAAGGCTGTTGAGCCAGAGCTGTTTGTGAGAGCAGAAATAAAACAGCTGCTAGTCCAGAGGTGACCCCATGGGGGCTTTTGGCTGCCTCATGTATTGTCAATCTCTTTCAAAAGCAAAAAGAGGAGCAAGAAGAACTTTCCCTCCTCAGCCCAGCCTCCAGCAAGGAGGCACAGCTCAGAGAGCAGCTTAAAGGAGAAGGGCAGTGAAGTCACCACAAAGCTGGTGTCCTTTGGCTCATGCCCTCCTCGGAGGCTCTGCTGATGGGGGGAACCAACCACCTCTCCTGTGTTCAGGGTTTGACCCAAACAGAGACCCCTCTGTGCCTCCAAGCAGCTGGTGGATGGCTACAGGCTTCCAAACCTAAAATCTCCTTCCATGTCAGCTGTAAACCTGTGGGTGAGAAGCTGGCTTGCTCCTCTTTTTGATCCCTCTCCCTTTCCACCACCTCTTTTCTCTTAAAAAAGCAAACCAAAACAAAAACAAGGCTTTCAGCAGCTGCTACTGACAGCAAGACAAAATAAAATACACCCCAATCACACATTTTGCTCATTTTCAGTCTCTATAGCAACAGAACACAGTTGGCCCAAGCAATTATCCTGCCTCTGGCTGCTGAGATGTGTAAAGGCTGTTACAAAAAGAAGTTGTGGGAATACAGTGAGTGTGATTGCAGCAACATTTGCACTTAATTGCTGAGAGACACTTCGACTTCACTTCCAAGTGAACATTAAGTGCACAAACACAGGATCACTGAAAAGGAGTGATGGAGAAAGAGAAGAGAGGCTCCAGCTCCTCATCCACTGAACCAGTCCCACCCAGCTACAGCCTCCATGGCCTCAGTTCATTAATCCTGTTTCTTTATGGTCTAGCTGTACAAATATGCATTTTTATGTAGCATTTTGTGTCTCCTATCCACCACACCAACTTCTCCACCTTCTCGATGCACATCACTCTTTTGCAGTAAAATTATAGAATTTTATTTTAAACCTGGGTCTTTCCTCTGATCCTTTACACCCCACAGGTCATTCAGCACTAATAAAAAGGCAGCAAGGAGCATCCAGAGATAAAGGATTCCTTAATTCAGTTCCACCAGCAAAGAAAACATGTCCTGTAGCTAAGCTCTCACACTAACTGGTGTGGCAAGAAAGCTGACAAAGTATTTTCAAGCCAAAAGAAGCTGCCAAAGCCTATTTTAAGAGCCCCACCCCTGGGACAATGAGAGGGCTTCAACCTCTGGCCTGTTGGGATGTCACAGCTGAGCTGACTCACTCAGCCTGCAGTGCCCAAAGCCCCGTGAGCCAAGGGATAGTGTCTGGGTGCTCCCAAACAAAGTCAGTAGGTGTGGAAACAAAAAAAAACCCCAAACCTGTCTCACCTAGTTTACCTTCTCTTCACTGGGATCCGTTACCCGGTCTACTCCATACTCCAGGACGTCCAGCATGCCAGGCTGTAGTGAACAAGGAACATCAAGAGCTTTGTAACTCAATTTGTTTTAAAGTATTTGGTTCACACAAATGTATGAGACCCCCAAAGGGCTCCACTGCCAGCAGCTCCTGCCCCGGGGCAGCTCTGCCCCCCCAATCTGGGGATGCTCCCCTCTGGACCTCCCTCCCTTGCACCTTTGAGAGCAACCAAAGGGAAAGGTGGTGTGGACTCAGGGCAGGCCTGGGATGGGCCCTTCCCTGGTGAGGTGAGACAGGGGGCACAGCCCAGAGGGAGGGCAGCACCAAGGCACTAAAGCCACACACTGACAGCCTCTACTTACAGGAGTTCTGTTCACCAGCCAGTAGGCTCTCTCCTGGCAGTCCAGGGCATACCTGTCCTCCTTCTTCCGCTCCTTCCCTGCCCTGCAAAGCCAAGAACAGGGTTTGACTCCACCAGGGAAATCCAGGAATATTGGGCTGAGAAAGGGGACACACCTCCAGCCTGCTCTGCCCAGTGGTCCCAGCCTGGCTGCACGATGCTCTGATGCAGCCTCCTGAGCACACCTTGCCCTGGCTAACCCTGGGCTGCAGATCATGCTGTTCACATGGCCACACATGCCTGGAGCTCTTGGGAAATGGTCACCTTCCCAAGCCGGGCTGGGAGCAGACACATCCTCTTCTGACTAGACAGGCAGCCCTTCTGTAGCTTTATGCTAACAACCTGCTGCTTGTGGTCAGTCCTGCTGCCTCCTGTGCATCCACCTCTGATGTCCCCAGGCAGTATTTGAGGACAGCCACACACACAGATACATCCTGGACACGTCTCACAGTGAAGGGAGACATTTCTCACAGGAATTGTTTGGAAATGGCACCAAGCAGCATTCCCAGGCACTAAAACACAAATCACCTCTGCTATTAAACAGAAGATGCCCCAGCATGGTTTGGGCTTGGACCAACTAGTTCTTTCCCAGACAAGTCCTGGGCACAATTTGGGACTGAGCATGGGCAAGGGCTGATTCCCAAAGGGCTGTTTGCATGTGGCCACCCTGCTGTGGTTAACAGGGTGGCTGCTCTGCACCAGTCTGCCCCAGCAGCAGCAGCAGCAAACAGCCTCAGACATGTTTAATCTACCAGTTCAGACATAGCCTTGGTATCTAACTTTAAAACTGCATTTGGCAACTCTTAGCCCAAGCCTGACCTCAATTTACAAGAACAAGAGTCTGGTGTTTAATGACAGTTATCTGATCAGCTCTATCCTGATGCCTTGGCCACCAGCCCAGGGAAGACAGAAATGCTGCTCAACAGCAGAGGCAGCTGGGAGGGGAGAAAGGTAGAAGGAATCTCCAGAATCAGGTGAGATCCTGTCCCCAGAGGAGTAATCCCAGGCCATGTTCACTAACTCTCCTAGGAATTGGAAAGATTTAGCTCCTAAAATCAAGTCGTTTTTGCTGGGTGACTAAGTATGAGCTTCAGAGTCTTCTCCAGACATCCCTGCTGGGAACATTTACTGCTGTTTGGTTCAGGCCATTCAGTTCAGATATGCACAAGCAGTAATTGAGCCAGACCAACAACAGGCCAACAACAAATGCTCATGGACAGCCCTGAGAGGAAAGAAGCTGCCTCTAATGAGGGCTCACAAGCTGCAGCACCAGCTCCCAGCTTGGGCAGGGAGTCACATCAGGTGCAAACTCAAAACCTCCCCTTGCACACTTATGTGTGAGCAAAATCCATTTGCAGATTGGGCAGGTGAGGCCACCACATCCCCCCATGCTCTCAAACCCCACAACAATCCCATATCTTTGTGGATAAATGCCATGCAGGGAGAGAAAGGTGGGCAGAGCAGCAGGGGTGAGGCTGTGCAAGCAGCCAGGCAGTCATCTGAAAATGTTTGAAGCTCTTCACACACAAAGTGCCAAGGGAGCAAAGTTCCCTCATTAAATGGAGGAAGCCCAAGCTGGTGGGAAAGGCAGGTTCCCTTCACAATCCTGAGGGGGGCTTGCAAGTTATTTTAAAGCTGCAGTTTGTTTTTAAGCTGTAATTTAAGTGGGTACCAAGCCTGTGAAGCTCTATCTTTATACCCACCCCGATGAGGCAAGTAAGGAACACAAATCAACTCACTTATACTGCTCCTTGGCCTGCATGATAACGAAATCCCATTTGTAGTTTATTTTCTGGTTGAGCATGTTGTAATGTTCCTGGAATAAAAATAAATTAAAAAAAAGCAGTTAATGCAAATCTTCTGGACAAGGAGCTCCCATGCCAGGGTTTGCTTGACTCTCCATAGCTCACAACCACGCCAAGAGAGCTGGATTGTTCTGAGGGTAATTACATGAATTGCAACAGTTCAAAAATACCCCTGCAAGAGAGCAATTATCCCCACTAAAATTATCATGGACTTCAGAGTATTTTCCTGTACTGGCCACTTTTTCACTTCCAAAGTTTTAGCTTTTGACACTGCTGGAGTGATGCCCTGTGCTATCAAAGGGGTGATTTTTTTGCCACACATTCATTATCAACAGAAAGCTAATGAATTAGTTTTCTAATTCTGATTTCTAAGTTAAAGCTGTAGCAAATGAGGGACTTTTATTTGCTAGAGCACACATCTCTTACCTTTTCATATTCTTCTAAAATCCCTTTCCTCTTAATGTTCTTCTTTGCCAGGTAAATTGCTGCAGGGGGAGAAGAAAAGCAGCACTCAGTTATACTCAGACCAGCAAATCCAAGAATAATTAAAAATGTACCCATGTGACAAACACAGAAATCTTTGTCTGGTACAAGATCTACAGCATAATGTAGGTAAAAGCCACAGAAGACAATCTTGGTATAAACTAATCAGTCTGGGAGCTGCACAGGAGCAAACCAAGCTGATCAGCCCAAGCTTCATGACCAGCCCTATGATAAAAAGCATTATAAAGGCAACAAAAGATTGATATGGAAAGAGCCATCAGGAGATATTGGAAGCTACTGTGCAATTACAGAAGGAAAGAGCCATCTCTGAATGCAGGGCTTGATCCAAATCTACAGGAAGACAGTCTTGGGCTCAGATCCAGGAAGACACTTAACTACTCAGGGAAATCTAAGCTTGTGTTTAAAGTCTTCCCTGCCCAGCAGAGTTCTGGATGTGTTTCAGTCTGGTGGATCTTAGTGGAACATGAGAGAAGCTTAAGCACTTTCTCTCATCAAGGCCACCCCAAGGTGGTCACATCCATTCCCTCAATTCAGCATTACTGAGAATTATTCACAAAATACTACAAAAGCAAACACAAGGGCTGGTCAGCACATGTGGACACAGGGAACAGAAAGATGAGCAGTGAACATGGTGCAGGATTGTGTGAGCAACACGTGGGCTTGCACAGCACCTCCTAAACATGCCCAGGGCCACCACTCACCATAGTCTGTGTCATCAGCAGGCCAGCTCTGGGCAGGCCAGAAATAGGGGGTCTGCAGGAAAACAAGCCTTTCATTAGCACACAGCAGCCCTGAATTCATGCCAAGGGGAGCATCACCCACACTGGAGGGAGTGGAAAGTTCTCCTCTGCCCAGCTCTGAGCCATGGTCAGCTCTGGCAGGAGAATCAGGGTGGGCAGGCTGCCAGGGGCAAATCCACTCCTGCTCTGAGGTCTGTTACCATGGCCAAGCTCTCACTGCTGCCTGAGCACTCACACTGAGCTGCTGGAGCCTGACTTGGCACCATGAGGGAACCAGACTCCTCATTCCAAGCACCAACAAGGGCACCCTAATCTCCCATTGCAGTGGGAACAGCCCAAGCATGACCCTTGATGACACCCCTCTGTCACTGAGCTTTTTGTATGTCCATGATTCAGTGTCCCCAGCCCATCCTAGTTCCAACCTGTGATTCCATTTGCTACTTTAAGACCAGGAAGGGATCACACTTTGGAAGCAAGCACAGTTGTTTGAAGCTGAACAAGTCCCCCAGTGTAGCTGAAGGAAATATCCCATTTTCCCTGTAAATCTGACACCCAAACCCAGGGGAATTGGCCTGAGGCTTCTCTGTGGGTCCCTTCCTCCTGCACATGGCTACACACCAAGGCCTCCCCACTACAGCTCTTCAAGCTGCCTGGTTTTTAGCTCCCTCTCAATGGCTTTTGAGAAGATGCAACTCACTTGGAACCTGTACAGGCTGCCATCTGCCCTAAGGGTGAGGTTCTTTGGCTCCTGAAGAGGGTAGATGTATCCATATTTGACAAACAGGTCCCCCAGGTGAAGTGCCTCTGAAAATGGAGAAAGCAGAAGTTTTGGTTGCATAGAAACACTGCCCTGGGATTTAAGGGAGCTGCTACTCAGGAGAAAATTCATCTAAGAGGTTTTGTCTAAGGAGATCTTAAAGTTTTACAACTCAAAGCAGAAAAAGCCTCAATTTTTAGATCTCTACCCACCTTCCTGAGTGATCTGCAGGCGCTGGAGAATCCACTGGAATACATCATTACCTGTAAAGCAAAGAAAAAGGCAGGTGCTTGAAATGGGGACTGTGCCAAAACCCATGGGTGCAAACAAGACCTCTCCAGTCCTCACCCCTCACTGTGCTCTGGATCCCACCAAGCACAGAGGCCCCTTCTTGCAAATACATTTTCAAATGCACCACAAGATAAACAGATATAAAATTGGGTTTTTGCAACTGGCATTGCCTTCTCCTGACCAAGCAGGCATCAGTCCCTGGGAGAGGAGCCTGAGGCAGAGACCTCAGGAGGGTACAGCATGAGTGTGGCCTCATCCTTGGCTTAGGAAGGATTTCAGCAATGCAACAGCTTCACACATTTGGGGGCAAATTTCATGAGCCTCCTTCCATTTAAACCAGACACAAACACACTCACTCCCTGGCCAGTTCTTGGTCTCTTCCTCCAAAGGCCCCCTAGGGCTGTAGATTGAGGTGCTGACCTTTTCTTGACATTGCAGTGATGACTTAACTTTCTAATAGGGGCTCAGAGCTCTTATCCTACTGCTTGCTTCCTGAAATAGATGAAATTAAAGGATTATCTCATCACTTATTTCTAGACAGCTCCCTGTAAGCATTTTCCCCCAAAGGTGAGCATTTAACACAGAGGTTTATTTCATTTCTGTCACGAGCTGTTCCACTGACACTGAATTTAACTAGTTATCTTCCTCCACATGAGAAGCCAACTCTCCTCAGAGGACCTGTGTCCACTGCTCCAATGTCTTCACTCTTCCCCCACTAAAAATCCATCAGCCACTCTTGCAACACCCAGAAGCAAATCAGTGTATGTGCACTAAAAATATCACAGTTCAGAGTGATGTCTGCCACGCCAGGAGACTGCAACTCAGCCTCCCAGATGTTGACTAGAATTTATGACTTATGCAAGAGGGAACTTGTAGCAATTCTGGTTAAGGAACCAGAATGAAGCAGCACGCAAAGGGGATGAGTGTCAGCAGGCATCTTCCCTCCACATCAGCCAGCCCTGGGCTTTCGGGAAGTGGCATTTCACATTGGTCAGGCATCAAGAGAAGTGCTTGTTCCCCTTGCACTTTGTCTAGGTGGCACAGTCACCCTCAGCCCTGGGGGATCTGCTCTGCAACACAAAGCACCCCTCCAAAGTCAGTGGCATAACAGTCAGGAGAGGGTTTGTACCATAACACACAGAGGGTGCTGCTGAGAACATGCTTCAGATGTCATCCAAGTTCTCTTTACCCTTTCACTGACTGTACCCGTGGGCAAGTGACTTCACCTCAGTGCCTCTGCTTCCTCATTTAAAAAAAAATAAATGGGGCAAACACCATACAAGCCCTGCTGGGCTTTGCAAACACAGGGGGGAAAATAATGTCTGTGACCAAGCTGCCTCCTGAGTTGCCTGGAGCAAGCTCACTGGTTTCAGTGGGAGGTTTTGTTCTGAATTTCAAACTGCTGCAGAAAGAGCAAAGCAGAAGGAGGAGGAAACTTTGGTGAGGTATTTATAGTGGAGGATCCCTCATAAGAGCTTTGTGGAGAACAGGGAGCAGAGGTACAGGTAGAGCCCTGTGAAAGGAGGCAGCAGGCACAAGAGACTGAGATGAGAGCTGCCTGTAACCCAGACATGACACAGCTCAGCTCAGCTCCACATCTGCTGCTCCCTCAGCCCACTCGAGGGAGGAAAAGCTGCCATTTAGAGGCACAGAAGTGGGCTGAATATTTTGTTCTTTTCCTGTGTACTGAAGAAAAATTATTAGGGAGAAAATATGAAAAGGGAGACTAATTGCTTGTTGCTCATTTCTGAAGTACCATCTTGCAGTCTGACTCCAGGCTGCCTATTTTAATTGGATTTTAATATTTATCTTTATTTGTGACCCAGCTTCACTGGGAATGGGAGAGGTCTGGAGGCTGAAGCACTTGCTCACCTCTATGCTAAGAGTTAAACTCACATGAGACAGCTAAAAATGCCTCTTTATCCATCTTTGAGTCAAAGAGCCAGGAGTGAAATGGCACTCGAGTGAGAAGGAGATAAAGGGAGCAGGTACCTCTCAATGACATACAGCAAATATTTATTGGGAAATTTATTGCCCCAGTATGCAGCCAGGCAGGGGGAACCCTGGGATGGCCATGGGGTCCATATATAGCTTTGGTTTGATGAACTTCCCTGGGCTGGTCTCTTCCCCTGGCAAAGCCCTTACCTGTGACAGCGTGTGGGATGCTGGCGACCATCACTGTCTGGGTCTGGGTCTTGATGCCCGTGTCTGGGCTCTGCATCTCCATCATCAGGGCTTCCATCTGCAAAGCACAGCAGGGATGGGTTAAGGGAGGGGACAGGAGGGAGCCCCAGGACCACGACAGCTCTAGGGAGCATTCTAGAAGGATGTACAGTGGTGCACTACAGGAATGGGTGCCATGGCCACGGTGCTCTCTGAACCCTCCCTTGCCATCAGAGATGCCACCTCCAGCCCACATCAGCTCATGGTGACTCAGTGTCACCTCCTCCTACAGAAGACACACAGAGCCAGGGTTAGCAGCCAAGGGACATGATGTGACCACTCCATGAGAGCTCAGCTAATAAAGAAATTTTAAAAAAATCTCTCTGCTGCCCATAGATGTTCTTTTCTAGCCCCATGGGCTGCTTGCTGGGGCAATGAGAAAGAAAAAAGGAGAGGAAATAAAATCTGTGCTCCCATTGCACAAACACCCCAGCTCTGCACAGACTTGCAGATATTGCACCATGAATTGAGAAAATGAGCAATATCTGGCTGGAGACCAAACAGCAAAGGTTCTGTTTCTGGTCTGCAGATAATAACCAGAGAGGACTTTAGAAGAGCAACAGAAAAAAATCACACTGCTCTGCTCCAGGGCTGAGCAAGAAGCTCCATCCCAGGGGAGATGAGAAGGGCCTGTCCTCTGAGAGCACATGGTCACCACCCCAGCCAAGGCTTTGAAACACCGGCCAAGGGCTGATTACAGTAAGGACCAGAATGCACACATGGGAAAGCAGAGCAAACCCAGCCCAGCTGGGAGGGAGGAGGGTACAAGGGACTCTCTGGCTGTTTCTGTGGCAGGGCTCAGCCCCGTCTGTGGGCAGCAAAGCTCAGCCCTCCAGGGACAGGCAGAGACTCACCATCCGGAGCACGTCACCCTCAGATCTGTCATCTCCCTCCTCTGATTCCTGAGGGATGCTGATGACTCGTTTTTCACAGATCATGTTAGGAAGGATGAGTCTCCCCCTCAGGGCCAGAATTCTATTTCTGGTTCCCAATTATCCTTTTTTTTCTCTTTTTAAAAAGATGAAGATTTTCAGAGGTATTTTCCTCCTCCCACTAGCACCACCCCAAAAGCAGAAGAGGCTCCTGCTTGCACTTGGAATCCTCTGCTCACAAGTGGAACTGGGGCACACTCCTCATCTCCTCATTCTAGATGACCTGAGTGTCATCTAGAGACCCTCATCATCATTTCATGAGAGCTTTGGCTCTGTGGAAGACGCTCCTCTTTTTGTCTTCTGCTTCCAGAAACATTAAATCAAAATGGGTCCAATAGGACCAATTTGATCTCTCCACACATTCATTCTGGGCAAGGCTGTAGCTCTTAAACTAGGATTAGAGGATTTAACGAGTGTGACTTGATGACACTCATGCATAATGATGGGTATTGTCTTCACAGGCACCACAGTGACTTTGGTCCTGAGCCTTGCCAAGTTCAGTGAGGATTTAAGCCTGTAGTGACAGGAGGCACTCTGGGCTTGACAGGAAAAATGGGCTGTCAACTGTTTTTAAAGACAGTGTCAAATGAATGCTAGAATAGAGAAGCTTGGTAGAAATTCACACAGATCTTTGTATAAATACTTAGATTAAATATTTTTAAATGGCAAAATGAGATCCAAAGTGATGGAATGTGAAGACTTTTTAGACCTTCTAACTGAATGCCAATTTTGGCCTCAGTAAGTTTGAGGCTGGGCATGGAGAGATGCCCATGGAGCTGTGTGGGATGAGGTGAGGATGGTCCAGCAGGCAGGGCCCTCATTTAGGAAACTCACACTTCCCTTTAAGCAAACATGGGTATCTCAGGGAAGTCACTTACTCTCCATAACCACAAGTCCTCTCTGCAGAGGGCACTTCTTCAGCACCCAGGGATATGGGAGGGTAACCTCACACTGCTCATCACCACCACACTGCAGTGCTCTGAGCACCAGGCAGCTCCCACCAGGCTCCAGCAAGTGGAACAGCTCATCCTGCCCCAGCACAGGGCTGCTGCTCTCCCCATGGGCTTGAGAGATGGGTCTTCACCAGCTGAGAGTGAGGAATTGCCTCAGAAACCCACAGAGCCTCCCAGCACAGCACGTTCCCTTTCTTCAACCAGCAAAGACTCATGTTGCATTCATATCCCACCGGGCTCCCTCTTGTCACTGGAGAAATATTATATATTAAAAAGAAACAAGCAGGATGAGCTGGGGAGCTGCTGTTGGGAGGTGCCTGCTGCTCTGGCTGCAAACCACACACTCTGCTGATGAAAACTCAGCCTGTCTCCTCCTCTTCTCCTAAGGGAACGCTGCTGATGACAGGTTGGGGGTGATTAGGAGTTGCCATCAGCACCAGCCTGACCACGAGAGGCCAGGAGGGCTGGTTAAAGCACAGAGGAATGTTTGCTTCCTTTGCTAAGGGCTCTGGCACATTTTGTGGTGCTTTCAGCCAGGGAAGTGCTGCCTGGTTTGAGTTTTGCAGAGCCAGAAGCCAATTCCTGACATTTTGACGGGTGGAGATGCACACAGAGGTAAAAATCAACTGCTAAAGGAGCCAAGCTCTGAGGTGAGCTCACCTCAAGTACAGAGCTACCACAAGGCACGAGCCCCACTGAGCTCTTCCTTTATATCAGCCAGAATCTCTGCACAGAGGTGACCTCACCCCAAAAGCCACAGAGACAAGAGGACAACTGTCTGCTCCTCCTCTGTCTGCACGAAGTCACAGGGTTCACTGAGTGCAAAGCAAAACTGGTAAGAAAAAGCATCACTGCATTTCAGGAGCACGTGGGAAGCCCCGGGGAGGGTGAGGGTCCCCTCCACAAATGAGCAGTGATTGATGGCGTGGCCATGGTTCTGGAGAAGGAGGATGGATCCACCACAGATGCTCACACACCTTGAGAAATGGCAGATGAGGGCCAAGAGCTGCTGGAGAATCTAAGCCTGGAGAATGGAAGGCAGGCTGGAGAACCCTCAGCCATGCTGTGGACCTCAAGCCAGCCCCTCTGTGCCTTCAGCACTGCCTCAGGAGGAGCCACTGGGGACCAGAGCAAGGAGGAGGCAGAAGGAAAAGGCGAGTGACATCCATCAGCCCTACCCACGGGGTGTGAGTCACAGTGCAGCTCCTGCAGCACAGCAAGGAAAAATCCACAGCCCAGCAGCTGCTGGAGAGCACAACCCTGCCCAGTGCTGCCTTCTGCTTTGCCAGCTGGTGCCCAACGATGCTGGGGCAGGCACAGGCACCAAGAGCTCAGGCTGATACCAGCTCTCCCAGCACCTGGCCAAGTGCATACAGCCAAAATGCATTTCAGAGGCTTCCTCCCTGTCCTGACAGACTTTGGTGCCAATATTCTTCCTAGCAAGACTGTTTAGGAGGAGAAAAAAAATAGAATAATTCAACCTAAGCGTTAGTCACAACTATTTCATGGACTAGCAGATGTTCCAGGGCCTTGGAGGGGGATCTCCAACTCCCCCGTGGTTCAGCCACAAAGATCAAGCTCTACACCCACAGCCCAAGTGGTGCAGAGCAGCCTCATGGCAAGCACACAGCACTGCCCAGCACCTCCAAAGCAACTCCCTCTCCTCTCCCCCTGTCCCAAGTCAGGATGGCTGTGGTCACAAACTGCCTGCTGGAAAACCAGCCCATGGAGATGCATCACAACAGGGCCAGCATCCCAACAGGAATCCCTCTGTGTGGCTGGAGCAAACCCATGATTACAGCCTATGTGCCAGCTGCTGGCAAAGCCTGAGCACAGACTTAAGCAATTAAGAAAGCTTCTCTCTAGGATTTTAGCTCCTCGTGGATCTAAGCCTGCAAGGTGCTCACTGGAAGCACACCAAGCATCCTCAGCTCCTGCCAAGGGCAACCAGTAAAGGTGCTCAGGATTTCTGGGCAGCTCTGAGGATGGGACTGTCCACATACAGACCATGCTGCTGTGGAACAGTCAAGGCTCCATCCACAGCTTCCCCAGGGTCTGGAAGAAACAGAAGAGGAAGGAGAACAGGGATGAGAGGCAAAACCTTTATCTGGGAGCCTCCTTTCCTTGTGCTAGTGGATCATAGACTTGCAAAGCACTGTGACTACTCAAACCCTCTTACTGCTCACAGCATATGCTCCGTAACAGCAACTTGCTGTATTTTAACAGATCTTCCCACCTGAGGAACTCAGAGCACTTTGCAGAGCCTGCTGTGCTCCTCCAGAGCAGCTCAAGCACTGCAGGCTGTTTTCTCAAAGCACACAGCTTCTCCTCCACACCCCCACACGCAGCTCCACTGGGGATTACTCAGTGCAGAGTGTTTCCTTTGGCAGGGTTCCCCAGCCAAATTTACCTTGAGAGACACAGCACTGAAAGAAAATCTCTTCTTTACTTCCTCTAGCATAAAAAGAGCAGTGCTTATATTGCCAGGCTCATCCCATAGCACTGAATAGCCCCAAATTTCCCCCCAAAATGTTCCTTAGGTCATGGGTGTTGCAGGAGAGCCAACTACAATTTAAACAGCAACTGGCTGGCTGTACTTGTCACTAGAAATACAGTTAATTCCACTCAACAGGATAAGCCAGACACAGGAGAGGTGAGTGGGAGAAAAGCTGGCTTAACACTCTGCCTTTTAAAATCTGCACATACCAGTGGTACTAAAACCAGCTACACTTTTGAATGAATGCTACACAAAAAACCACCACACGTTTTACGCATCCCATCCGAAAGCGTGGGTGTGCATCTGCCCACTCCTTCAACTGCTTCTGGTCACAAATATGCTTGTTTCTGAAAAAGTGGGAAGAGGCAGAGAGCAGCTGGCCTTAATACATCCTCTGAGAGCAGGCATCAGGTGGAAGCACTGGGAAGGAACACGCTGGACCCATTGTGGCCCATAGCTGGACTGAGGGACCTGCAGTGCAGGTGATGGGGTATCCCCTAGGAAATGACACGGTTTTGGGGGAAAAGATGGGAGATGGAGAAAATGTGTCAGGAGAATAATTCTGCTGAGGCTAAGCTACAAATATAAACAAAATTACACCTTTATTTCCTCCATGACTTCAGCACATGTTGTCCCTCGGAGCCAGCTGGGATCTACAGGGCTCTGCAACAGGTCACGGCCCCAAACCCCCGGGGATGGGGCTGTCACCCTTCCGGACCCCACACAGCCAAAGGGTCCCGGGGGAGCCGTGGCCGAGCAGGATGCCGTGAACACGGGGTCCTCCCTGCCCAGACCACCTGCCACCGCTGCCCCGGGCCCCGCACGGCCCCTCCCGGATGCGGCCCCGCCGTGCCCCTGTGCTGATGCCCATAACGGTGCAGTCGCCCCCGTCGCTGCTCGGCCCTCACCTTTTTCAGGAAGGCCATCCGCGGCCGGTAGCGCTGGCCCTGGTCGAGCCGGGTGATGGTCATGGTGGCGGAGCGGGCAGCAAGCTGGGAGGAACGAGAGGAACGGGCGGAAAGAGCAGCGGCCCCGGCCGGGCTCACCTGGCTGCGGCCGCCGCCCCCCGCCCGCCACCGCCTCCTCTCCCTGCCAGGGGCGGCGCCACCGCTGCGCGTCGCAGCCAATCAGCGCCCGCCGATCCGCGCTCATTTACATGAACGCGTGGGGCGGGGCCGCCGCCACCGCCTCGGGGCGCTACCGGGAGCGTGCGCGGCGGCGGCGGCGCGGCCGGGGCTTGGAGTGGGAGCAGGGGAGGGGGTG
Organism: Brachypteracias leptosomus; assembly: GCA_013401335.1. Classification (NCBI taxonomy): domain Eukaryota; kingdom Metazoa; phylum Chordata; class Aves; order Coraciiformes; family Brachypteraciidae; genus Brachypteracias; species Brachypteracias leptosomus. The sequence continues at coordinate 333,740 of VYZX01026628.1, forward strand.
ATGGATGGAGGAGGTGTCCGTGTGAGCCCAGCTTGGTATCACACTGGAAATGGTCCTTTACAAAAGCAAGGGGGTCAAGAGGCTGGGGCCAGACTCTTGTCAGTGGTGCCCAGTGACAGCACAAGGGGGGAACGGGCACAAATTGGGACCCAGGAGGTTCCATCTGAACACGAGGAGAAAATTCTTTGGTGTGAGGGTGTTGGAGCCTGGCCCAGGCTGCCCAGAGAGGTTGTGGAGTCTCCTTCTCTGGAGAGATTCCAGAGGAACTTGGAACATGATCCTGAGCACCTTGCTCTGGGTGACCTTGTTTGGCAGAGGGTTTGGATGAGATGATCTCCAGAGGTCCCTTCCAACCCTCACCACGCTGGGATTCTGTGATTCTCTGCACAGAGCAGAAGTTGGCAAGGCCAACACACACATTCCTCCGGAGAGAAAGCTCTGCTGGTGTGGAGCCAGGGTGAAACAAGGGCACCTAAGACCAAGCTGCTGTGACAGTGCAAGAGCTAAGTGGTGCTTTGGGCTTCTGCTCCTTGGATGCCACCAGCCTTGGTCAGCTCATCTCAGCCAGTCAGGCGGTTTCTGGGGACTAGGTGGGGAAGTTGTGACTAATGGTGACCAGAGGGAGACCACGGGGTTACAGTGGTTCCTCACGATGGAGCTGTCTCATGCCAGTAGGTGGGGGAACAGTGTCTGACTGGCAGCACTGGAAACCAAGAGCTTCATTTTTCTGGTTCCTTCAGAGAACAGTGGAATTTCCTGCACAGCTGGGCAGGAGGAGGGTGCCGGGCCCCCACTCACACACAATCTGATCGTGCCTCCACTGAGGCATTCCCAGGAATTCCTGCCAGCTGTGGGCACGTTGCCCTTGGCACATCATGCACCTACACACGGTGTGTGTCTGCCTCTGAGAACACACCCCCAAGGGAGCGTGTGCCCACCCCTCGAGCAGAGCCCACCCAACACTGCCAGCACGCTCCTGTGTGTCCCATGGGGACACAGGTCACACGTTGGTACCTCACCACATGCACATCACTCACTATGCACCCATGTCTGCAAGTCACACAGGCCTGCAGGGTTGTTTCTTGGGGCAGTGCCCTCCCCACCATGGTGTTTGGGACTGCTCTGATATTATGATCCATGGTTTGCACACTTAAGAGAAGCAAGTTGGCTCTGAGCTCAGAGGAAGCAGCTCCAGCTTTCCCAGTGGCTTTGCTGCCATCCTGGAAGTGTTTTATCTTTCTCTCTGCTCTTTCACAGAGACAGTGCTTTGGAAGGCCTTTCTCCCCATGGGAAATCCCCCCATGAGTCACAGCAGCTGCTGCATCAGACACTCCTTTACTTTCCAGAAGGCTTTTCCACCCTCCTCCACTCTGTGTTGCTGGGGGATGTAACGATGATGAGTAAGCACTGTCATTCCAGAGTGACAATGTTATCACACCTCACCCTTCAAGGCATCAGCTGACGGGCAAAAGGAGCAAGAGGAGAGTTCTTTACATCTTCACAGTGCCTCATAATTCAAGTGTTGAGGTGCTGTTTGGTTCTTCAAAACCAAGCTCTGATCCCAGTGGCCTTTTGAAAGAGCAAAGGTGACAGAAACCCCAGCAGCATGGCCAGTCCTGGAGGCAAACAGCAGGAGAGGGAGTTGAGAGTGGAGTCAGAGGAAGGGAGGGAAAGGACAGTGAAGGCAAGCAGGTATTTTGATGATGGTAGCTAACAACAGTGATTCCATCTCTGTGTGATGGACAGGCACTGGCAGGAAAATGTGATCTCTATACAGGCAAGTAAATCTTTTGGACATAATATCAGGGTAAATAGCACACAAAAAGATGTAGCTCAGGTTCTCAGCTACTGGGAAAACTTGTTCTAAGCTACAAATGGTTCCTCTAAGCAGCTATTTTCCTTCCCCCTCCTGGGTGGTGGAAGATCTCGGAAGTATTCCAAGGTGAGGTACAAACACTGGCCTAAGGGTCAATCACCACCAGCTGCACATGCGCTGCATACTTAGAGGACTAAAAATGGTCATTTTGTCTCAAAATACTGACTTGAAAAGTTCCACTGGGGAATGCAGGTGTCTTACTCAAGAGAAACAGTAGAAATCTGGGTCTACAAACGAATTCAGAAAGAACAACTTTTCCTGGCAGGAGATCCGGGAGAAATAGCTCTGAAGAGCTCATGCTGAGGTGTGAGCCCTTCAACCCTGCTGAGCTCCAAAGCTCCCGGTGATTTTAAATCCTGCTGATCCACCACAGACACCCCCTCACGGATCAGGTGTGGATTTTTTTTTCTGTTTCTAGACTTCTCCGAGAAGCTAAAATAAAGCCTATGGATGTTTCTCTCTATGGATATTTCTCTCTCCATTACAAAGCTACTTCGTGTCTCTGCTATAGAAGATGTCCAATGTAAATGCAGCTCTGGTAAGCTCTGTAAATGACCCACAGCACCGAGTACAAGGTCAGAGATGAGCCACATTTCCCCTGCTGCCCAGGTGAGCTACCCCAGCAGTTAATGCGCTGCGGCAGATCCGCCACGTGAAGCACGAGGCCTTTAAATCACATTATACAAGCTTGTAGAGGGCAGACACTCCAGGGCCTCTTGTCACGATCCCCACGCTCGTGGAGAGCAAAGAGTTCCACAGTGCCCAGCACAGCCTGGCTTCTTCAGGTGGGAATTTGTTGACCAAAAATGGGACACGACAGAAGATGTTTCCTGGGGAGTCTGCTTTACCTCCCAGTGCCTGCTTTCTACAGCAAATCCAGAGGTGTTTATGGAACTGCAAGTTTGCAGGGATGTTTGTACCCTGTGCAGTAGGTACGTGATGCTATAGTGAAAATACATCCATGGTCAGTGTGTCCCAGGGCAATGCGCATGGCCACGTGTGCTCCAGAGCCCACAGACCCCTCTCAGCCTTCCCCTGAGGCCACGGAGCATGTCCTGGCCAGGGGAAGGTCTGGTGAGAGTTGAATTTCATCCCTCTCTTCTCCCTGTTAAGCCCCCATAACCTGTGATCGTTCTCAACAGACCTGCTGACAATTCTTGACAGTTTCTCTTGTGGAAAGCACAAGAAAGCAGAGGGAACCCTCCCTTTTCTTTATAAAGATCACATTTCCTACGTGGTTGCCCCTTCTTCACACATCAGAAGTTGAATCACGTAACACAAAGGGCATGTGGTGAGTAACTGATGTTTCTGTCTAAGGAAACTGGGTATGGCCCTGAGGGGAAGGAAGGGGTAACGTAAGAGAAGCAATGAGAAGGGGAGTGTGAGTGTGGCAAATAGGAGCTGAATTTCTGTACGTGGTTCCTTTCAGGAAGATTTCAAAGCACTTTGTCATCAACAAACAAAAAAGTGTCAAGAGAGACGTGACAACCTCGGGTCTGTCTGCCTGCAAGGCAGTATCTCTAGTCCATTGTCCTGCCAGGTAGGGCACAAGCACTCAAAATGAAAAGCTTCCTCAGCACCTATATGGGAAGAGCTGAGAGCATGAATGAGCAGCATTTGCTTCCCATCACTCCTGGACTTTCCAGGGACAGGAAAGTAAAGGAAAGAAGTAGCAAAGAGGAAGGACAAAAAACAAATAGGAGAAAGACCTTAGGCAGCCTGAGAGGTGAAGCCTGGCTGCTGGGGTGGGAGGATGCAGCTGGGTTAACACCTGACCCAGCACTGAGCTGTTTGGCTTCCCCTGCTGAGCCGGATGAGACTGAGCCCACTTCAGTGTCCTCTCCAGGGAACACCATCATCCTCAGGGCAGGAACAGCCCCTCCTGCTCTGCAGCACACTGAGAGCTGTGCTCCTGTGCCACATGTGAGAGTGGGGTGGCAGCAGGCAGGAGTGGCAGGGACCTGTGCCAAGGGGGACAGCGGGAAGCAGATGACTGGAGCACAGTGGTGACACTGGGAAGCTGGAGGGAAAGGCCAGAGCAAAGTCACTGGGTAGGAGAGTTCATGGGGGAAAGTGAAGGGAGGAGAAAGAGGAAGGAAAAGGGCAAAACTGAGACTCCCAGGGAGACCAACGAGAGATGAAAGCTGCCCTGAAAGGAAGCACAGGTAGTTCTAGGAGATGCCTGCTTGTCCTGAAGCACTTCTGGCCTCTGATGAGAATGCCCCAGGTTGGGAAGGTGACACTGGTGTTGGCAGACAACACAAAACACCTTTTACTCTTCACTCATTCATCCCTTATTGCTACAGCCCAGGTTAAGGAGATGTACGGAGAAACAAATGTTTAATGTAATCTTTACATACATAATTGCATATATGTGATTTCTGCACCATAAATAACCATGTCAGGAAAGCATGACGTGGCCATATATGCTTGCAGCTGAGCTACACCACGTGTGCACATGTGCCTGCTTTTCAGTCATATGTGTTTTACCTCTGTCCTTATGACTACAGAACATAACCAGCATGTCAGCTAGCAAGTACATAGAATCACAGAATGGTTTAGGTCGGAAGGGACCTTTCAAAATCATCTAGTTACAACCTACCAGCCATGGCACCTCCCACTAGACGAGGTCACCCAGGACCTCATCCAGCCTGGCCTTGAACACCTTCAGGAATGGAGCATCCACAACCTCCTTGGGAAACCCGTGCCAGTGTCTCACCACCCTCTGAGTAAAGAATTCCCTTCTAATTTCCAATCTAAATCTACCCTCTTCCAGATTGAACCCATTACCCCTCATTTTACCACTGCAGGTCTTTGTGAAAAGTCCCTCTCCAGCTTTCTTGTAGCCCCCTTCAGATACTGGAAGGCTGCAGTAAGGTCTCCCTGAGCCTTCTCTTCTCCAGGCTGAACAAGTTCAATTCTCTCAGCCTGTCTTCGTAGGAGATGTGTTCCAGTCCTCTACATGAGGCCATAGCCTTGCTGATCTGACCAACTATTACATAAGACTCCTCTGAGTAGTTTTGAAAAGTTGCATCAACAACCAAAGCAAACCAAAAGATCACTGTATCTTCTCACTTTTCACCTATGGACCACATCCTCAGTCAGTGGATTTCTGCATAGGCAGTAGTAGAATCCCCTTGCACAGCACTGGTGTAATGGCTGGTAAGTTAATTTTCTGCACAAATAATGAACTCAAGGATTGTGCTCCGGGTCACACAAAGTGGGATTTTCAGTCCTCACACATCCCTCAGCCTTTTGCTCTACTCCTCACATGAAGGGTTGCCAGTTTTTAGGGTAATTTTACTCTTAAGGACTTGAAAACGCTGCCTTTGTTTCTCTTAACTTAATAACGGATAAAAAGTTCCATTCTTTCCACTCCACTGCCTGCTCCCAGCCCCTATGAGGCCGGTGTTTGCTCAGCCTGGTGCCATATCCCAGCATGCCTGGACAGCCCCGCTCGGAGGAGCCAGGAGGAAAGGACGTGCCAAACTGTTCAAAGCGTTTGTACGACGCTATTTTCCTTTTTTATTTTTTCTGTACCGAGAACAAAAACTGCTTCGCTGGCAAGCTCCATCCTGCCCCCCTGACCGAGGGCTGACCTCCCCCGGCCGCTGCCTCTCAGCGGCTGCGGGGCCAAAGGCGGAGCTGCCGCCGCCGCCGAGGCCGGCTAAACCTGGGCCTTGTCTTCTCACACATGAGGGAACGCTCACGCTTCGGTTGCGACGGTGGAACGGGGCCCTGTCGGTAACGGGACGAGACAGGGACAGGGACAGGGACAGAACCGAGACCAGAGCAACCGCCGCCGCCGCCTCCTCCTTCTCCCGCCATTTCCTGTGAGGCGCTGCTCGTGGGCGGGCGCGAGCCGCTGTCACGTGAGGTGCGTGTGGGGCGGGGGGAAACGAGCCAGCATCACGTGACGCGGGCAGAGCAGCAGCGCCCCCGCCGTCACGTGAGCGCGCGTCCACGGGCGGTGCGGTGCCCGCGCATGCGCGCTCACAGAGCGGGCTGCTGCGGGCCGGGCCGGGCGGCCGCTCCCCTCGCTGGCAGTGCTCGCTAAGATGGCGGACTTCCTGCCGTCCCGCTCCGTGCTGTCGGGCTGCTTCCCCGGCTGCCTGCTCACCAGCGGCGAGGCCGAGCAGCAGCGCAAGTCCAAGGAGATCGACAAGTGCCTCAACCGCGAGAAGACGTACGTGAAGCGCCTCGTCAAGATCCTGCTGCTGGGCGCGGGCGAGAGCGGCAAGTCTACCTTCCTCAAGCAGATGCGGATCATCCACGGGCAGGACTGGGACCGGGCGGCCCGTGAGGAGTTCCGCGCCACCATCTACAGCAACGTGATCAAAGGTGAGGGGAACGGCAGCGCCGGGACCGGCCCGCCCCGCCCGGCACCGGGCCGGCGGCCTGCGGGGACACGGCCCGGGAAGAGGGGGTTGGGGCGGCTCCCTCAGGGCGGGAACCGGGGGTCCTTCAGGCTGGGATCCTCCCGCACCGCCGGCGCTTTCGTTTGGGCCGCCTCAACCTTCCTCCCGCCGGGGACAAGCGGCCCCAGGCTGCCGGAGGCAGCGGCCGGGGAGCAGCCCTCGCCCCGGGCCTGCGGGGTGTCACCCCGGGCGTGACGGGGCGTCCCCCGCGGTGGGAGCAGGCCCGAGGCTGGCTGCAGCTCCTGCCGTGGGAGCAGCAGCTCTAGTCCTTAAGATCCCGAGCTTTGCCATTTCCTGGTAATGCGATCGCGGTAATGAGCAGTAATGGATGGGGGCGAAGATGCACCTGAGGATGCCTAAGTATGAGACGTGCCCGGTGCCCGGGGAGGAAGCCCTGGCTGCTTGTCTGCTCAGTGGAGGGAACGCTGCCATGGTGCTGGAAACTGGGCTGACATATCCATTAAGAGGCACCCGCACACAGCCACTTTTCATAGATGCGGTGCCAAAACCTCCACACGCGGTGTCGGAGCGAGCGGGCTCTTGATTTTGCTGCTGTCATCCTTGCTTCGTTGGTCATCCTTCCTTATTTTCTCTTATCTGAATCGCTCGTTAGATTTTCCATTTGCCCTGTGTGATCACTGGACAAAGTCTTCACTAAGTTTCTTAAAACAGCAGAGTTGTCAAATCTCAGCCCCACTCTGGGAGGGGGGTTCTTAAAGGGAATTGTGTTGACAAAACTGTTTACAAATCAAGCCTGGGAAAACTATAAATAGCAAGGCAGTAGAAATCACAGGCATGTATCTTGATCAGGTTCTAGCTTATTAAAAAAGTAAGGTACTTCCTACCATGTGAGGGTATACACACAGGAACTGCAGGTCTGTTTTGGAGGCAGCTTTCCTTCAGTCATTGCTTTTTGATAGAAAAATTATGGGAAGAGAAGGAAACTTGAAAAATTACTTTGGCATGGAATGTTTATGTTATTATACAGTCACTTGTTACTGCATCTTAATTTCCTTTTACCTCTTCCCTCTACAGTTGCTTATTCATTCTGGAATTTCCTTCTTTCTTTTTCATCAGTAAATTTAGTATGAGAATTCATTTCCCTGTATTTCCCTTATCAGTCTGAGCACAATGGGTTCTTTTCAAGTCCTTTATAAGAGAAGTTTAAAATAGTCTGTTTCTCCTAGAGAATATTTACCAAAACAACAACAAAAGTAGTATCTTTAGATGATACAACTCCTGCTCTTCAGCACTAAAAACATGCATTTTACAGAGTGCTGTGATTTTACTAAGTACTGTTTTCATATCTCTGAAAATGTTGAAGGCAGTGATAACTCCCTCCAATTTGATATAACTAGATACCAAGCTCATAATGATACAAAGACTAAGGAACCTTAAAATAAGTACCAAATGACTTAACATATTCTGAAATAAGCTTTCAAACATACTTCCTTTGTTTTGTGTTCGTGCCAGGTAAAAGAGTTTGCTTTAAGGTGGCGCAGATTGGGGATTAGTAATTAAAAATAGAACTTTTTCAAGAGTTTAACTTGTGCTGTAGGTGTTATACTGTTGATCATGGCAATGTTTTTTTCTAGTAGCCAACATCTGAGTTCTTATATTACCTGGAAATGCCACGCTTTGAGTCAATTTTTGAGAAACTTTCTGATTTTCCTCCTGGGCGGATGCTCCTATTGAGCTGTGACTGTAAGAGAGTAGCCACATTGTTTGATCCTTCACAGATTTGCCTGCTGGTGAAACAGTAGATGCTGAGAAACTCTAATTGCAACCCTCTTTCGTGTTTGTTAAAGGTGTGAGAGTCCTCGTGGATGCCAGAGAGAAACTTCATATCCCCTGGGGAGATCCTGCCAACCAGAGCAACGGAGACACGATGATGGCGTTTGACACGCGGTCAGTCACGGTGGTGCAGGGCATGGTGGAGACAGCAGTTTTCTTACAGTACCTCCCAGCCATAAGAGCTCTCTGGGCAGACAGTGGCATCCAGCACGCGTACGACAGGCGCAGGGAGTTCCAGCTGGTAAGATTTGTGTTCCACTGTTTTTAATTCTCATTCCTGCATTGCTGTGCTGTAAAACACTTGGTCAGGTGGCCTCCTTGTGGATCTTGAGCGTTTTGGAGTGGTGGCTGTTACACTCTGGTATTGCAGACAGGTGTATTTAGCTCCTTTCCCCTCCCCTTTCTTTCAAAAACAAGAATAATAAAGAGCTGCTGACATAATTGTCCTCATTTCATATGTGAGAAAGCTGAGGTATAGAGGGCTTTTATGTTTTGTAACAAAACCAGTACCTGTGTAGTGTTTCTACCATGTGGTTATTTCCACCCTTTGTTAACTAAAGCATTGACTGAAAAGAACCAAAACAAACAAAAGAAATGGTTTGCAATAAAGGATGACTTAATAGCAGTGTGATTTTTTAAGAAAAGATATGCATGGGTTAATGAGAAGAATTTTAAAACCACTCCCTTCTCTATTCCAATTTGAGCAATCTAGCAAACATTCCCTCCGTATACTTCCTGTTTAATTTTGGATGTCTGTGTTAATACTCGTGTAATGAGATTTTTGTTATATCAAAGTTCTCAGCTGAAGATGGAGTATACAGTGGCTGAGATGGAGTATACAATTCTGTAGTGGGGTTGGAAATGGAAAAGAAATATCTTGATTCTTGAGCTGGAGCTTTAATTCTGTGACAGCTGAAGCTTCTTCACTCCCTTTCCATGCAAATGCTTCAAAAGGAAACGAAGAATTTAAGTTAAATTTTCTGTTTGTTGACTCATAGACTTGTTTAGTAAATGCCATTGGCACAGGGTTTTGTGGAGGTGGGGGTTGAGAACCTTAAAATAGATTAAATCTGTTCTTGTAGGTCTCTTAAACCTAAGTGGCTTTGTGTTTTTATGTCTTAAAAATAACCTTTGTGTTAGTGTGAATCTGAACAATAGCTGCTGATGTCTCCTGTTGAGCTATTCTGAATGGTTGTGTAATCATGCTCTGACTTAAATAGGTTGGGTAAATACTCTATAAATATGTATTGCCCTGATCAGGGAATGTCTTGTAGAGGTTGTGGAAGGGGCAGGTGCTCCAGCAGCCTATCACCTGCCCAGCCTGGCTCCCACCTATGCAAATAAGGTTCTAATGAGACCTGTTGCTCCTTGCCTTTTGCCTTCAGAGTTGTGATCGTAAAAGGGTCATTGCTCTGCTGCAGTCAAGATCCTCTTCTGGTGCAGATGTCACTTGTAGTGACGTGATTGCTGTGCTGGACTTATCTGGTTTAAAATCTGTGGAGTAAAATTGTTTTGTCGTTCACGAAGCATGTTCAGTGACTTCAGGCTGAGCAGCAAAGGGAAAGGGCGTTGTTGCTTCTATGTCCTCTTGAGTCTCTGAGAAGTAGGTTCTTTCCATAACTGAAGCATGTGCAGAGTTTCACTTTGAGTAGAATGTGCTCTTCTGAATCTGACAGAAAAGGCTTTTGCTTTCTTCTGGAAATCCCTAGATCTGTATAATGTTCTCTGCAAGAATATATAGAGTTCATGCTGTGTTTTAAGTAGAACTCGAGAATTTTTTTAAGTGCTCTTGATAGTTGAGTACTGTCCTAACAGTCATTTTTGAAAGCAAGGCAACGGCTTTATTTATACTTACATAGCTTTATTTCCTAAATCCTTTCAAAATCTCATCCTGAGGTACTTTTGCCAAGTTATAAACATGAAAAAAAAAAAATAAAAGAAGCTGAATGATGTCATTGTATTGAGTGCAAGCAGTGTGATCAACGCTGGCCAAGTGTGAAGTCTCAGGCTTACACCAGTAAGCTTCCAGCTGAAGTTATGACACAGCTCCATGTGGGCAGCAGGAGGCTCCTCAAGGCAGTGTATATTTTTGCCATACCTGCTGATAACCTTTTAGAAGAGAGTTCAGAGGGTGGTGGTATGTATATAATAAGGAAGGAAGACACAAATGGTTAAGGAGGGAGTGACGGGCATACCCTGAGTCAGGAGGTAGAGCAGGGGGAAGTTGGAAGAGATAGAGACAGCTCAGTTGTCAAGTACTGACTCTTGAAGGAAGGATTCAGGGCTGAAATTTGGTAGCGTTGTAGAATGGGGAATAAGAGAAAAATACTGTTCTACTTTCAGGTCAACTGCTTGTGGCAAAAAATGTAACGAAAGGTGACATATCAGCAATCATTAGATGAGTAGGAGAGGAAGAAGAGTGACATAAAGAAGCGTAAAATGCTGAGGATGGTAGAAGAGTGTTAACTTGACTGTATATACTCTGTATATACTCTTCTTTCTAGGTTGTTGAGTGAGTTTTTTTCCCTGGACTGTTTGACACTGCACTGAAAAACATGGTTCCTATTAAGAGAGCACAGGCAGGGATGGTGGGAAAGTTGCATTTATCTTGGGAATTGGACACTTTGGGGCAGAGGCAGCAGTGAGCTAGGGAAGAACAGCTCAGTGATGGGTAAGGAGTGAAAAATAAGAAAATTGGCATGAAATTCTGGAGGAAAGGAGGCAAGAGTGTAGTTCTAGAAGCCATTTGTACCTTGGAGAGATGGGAAGTACAGAGACGGGGGGATTAAGTTAAAGTTTCTGCATGTATATGGTTAAAACTTAAAGATCTAAGTACATTTGTGAGAGATCATTGAGCTCTTGCTTTTCTCCATCATCTCTCACTTACACATTGCCAGAGACGATGCCATAGGAGCCTAAAGAAACAATGTGGTCTTTTTATAGCAGCCTAAGAGGGGAAAAAAGCAGAACTTGGTTGTGTTTTAATGGAATTAGAAATCAGCATTTCCATGCCTAGTTCGCTGGAGTGTCCTTCCTCATTTTGTTAACTTCAGTGGTCATGGGGACAGTCAACATGATTTATTTTCCTTAGTATAAAAATAGGGGCCTTCTGGCCACTAGCAGCAGCATTTATGAAAATTCATTAGCTCATGCTTGTGTAGTGCTTGAGCTAATTACAGCTTAGGACAATATATGCCACTTCAACACTTCTTAGGTGGTTAGTATTGTAATCCCTCAAGTTTTATTACAGACCGAAGTAATTCAGGTGATGGTTTCACTGACACAGTTAACTACAGGCTACTTTGGCTCTGTAGCTTAGTTCCTGTAACTTACACTTAAGATTCTGGTCATCCTCAAGCTTTCTCTTCTTCATCTACAGAGCTTGTTTCTCCTCCAGCCTCTAGTCTGATGGATTAGTTACAGAATGAGTCTGAATCAGACTAAACTTTCTGACACCTCTTCAACGTTTCAGGTTTCTCATTGCAAGTGGTTTCCAACAAAAATCTCCTGAAATGACTTGAATCGACACACCCATTATCTTAAATCTGCATCGTGCAAACCCATTTAGCTAGGCATTACCTAGCCTTTATTCTCGTGAGCTGTTCAGCTCTGTGATGGTCAAGGTTTCCTCTTCTCACTGAGATCTGTTTTGAGGCACTGACAGATGGGGAGTGTCTGGTGTGTATCTTGTAACAGTGAGGGAAGCTCTTGTGAGTACAAGTGCTGTTGTGCTCTGCCTCTCACTGAGGGAACTTGTGTTTCTTGAATTTGCTGCATGAGTTGTTAACAGAGAATCATTTTGAAGGAGTCTCCAGGAGTCTTCTAAATGACTTGATGATTTTAAGAGTCTTTCCCAACCTAAACAATCCAATGGATTCTCTGGGAGTGCAAAAGTGAGCCGAGCCAAGTTGCTCAGATGCATGACAAGCTTTGAATGTGTTAAAGGTTTGTTCTTGTTAAAGATAACTTTGGGGTGGGTTTGGATGTTTGCTGCCAGCGATTGTTTATCTCCAGATAGGTACTTTTTGCCCTACTTCCAACAACATTCACTCTAATTTGCGTTTGTTGGGGTTTTTTTATGCCAGGAACATGCACTGTGCAGGGGCTGTGATGACACTTCATTCTCTCTGCATTTGCATAGAACTGCAGACATAGGTGATGCAGTAAGGATGAGAGGATATGCATTTACCTCTGGATCCTGTTTACTTCTGTGGCATGTCTGCAAGTGCTAGATCAGATTATAGAAGACAGGAAAAGGCGTGTTCTGCTTGAAGTTCTGCTGGTTTTGCTGCACCTTCTCTGTAGCAGAGTGTGTTTGGAGAGTTCAGTTTACTGGAGGGCTGCAGTTTAGCTTGTTCTGATTGGGCTTTTCTGGGTTCTGTTTCTGAATATTGGTGGGGCTGTTGTGCACACAAGAACATTAAATTAGCTCTGCTGAAAATAATGAGTCCTCAATAGCCACTGCAAACATTAGCAAAATTTACTGTTCTTTCAGGTGCATAGACAACACGTCCTTCCAGTGTGCTTGGTTATAGAGTAGTGATCCTGCAGAGGTCAGTTGTGTTTGGAGCCAGGCTAGATTGCCAGATGTTGAAGTCTTCCTCTTTCTCAAGTGTGGATGCCCATCTTATGAAACAGTTGAGGTCAGTATTTCAGTTTCTCTCTGAAGTCACAAGCATAGAGCCTGGAAAATGTGTCTTATCTATTGTTCATTAAAGACATCTACACCATATTTGTGACGCTGAATCTCAGAAGCCTTTCAGCAGCCTGTGCCCTCTGTAATGTGCTGATACTCCTCCCAGTGTTCAAGCTTTGTAAGCCTTCCCACACCCCTAAGACAGGGGTGGAGATGTCTTCCCCCATCCATTTCCCAGCTCTCCTCTTGGCTCTGGGGTTGGGTTCTTGGTGCTGGGGTTGTCCCTCTCTGTTTCTATTTGAAGTGGTGCTTCTATTAGGACATGCTTCAGTGCATAAAGTGGTGGTAGAAAGTTTCTCAGACTGATAGAAGAATCTTCTTCATCAGAGATATGACATCCAACCACCCAGTGCTTCTATAAACACGTGCATTGATTATTTGAGCACTTAACCATATAATTCAGAGTTACTTATTTAAACACAGTGTTGTAATTGCACTGAATATTGCTTCAATTTTGATGGGGAAAAGCAAAAAGCTGCTGCTTTGTCTGTGTTGAAATATGAACTATTTTCCCTTCTTTCCCCAGCCAATAGTTCTGCCAAACATCAAATCAGAGGATGGCATGTGTACAGGGAGCATGACTTCTTAAAGCCCTGGGAAAGGTTAGAGCTACTTGCCATCCTCTGGTCTTTATGTGAAAAGGATTTATCAAAGATTGTTACTGTAACTATGGAAAGAAAAGTGATTCAGAAATTTATACTTAAAAATGTGTCATTCAATTCCTTGGAAAAGACTCAGAGTTCTTGAGGATTGGCTGTTTTTCCTGCCCCGATGACAAGATAAGGCTGGTTTCAGTTTGTATTAATAGGGCTCCATATAGGGTTTAATACTAAGGAGTCAAACACTAAGGAGGCTTGAGTCTCCTTACTCTAGGTTTGTGGCCAGAACCCCTTCAATGTGTATATTAGTGCTTGGGGAATGGGGATTGATTTTAGCTGAGCTGGATGATCTTCAGGTGAACTTTTCTATTAATTCAACACAAAGTGCCATTTTTTAATCCTCTTCCAGACTAGGATTAGGACTTCTCTGTGAGTTACTGTGTCTTGAAAGGCTGTTTCTGGGGCTGCCACCTTCCCTTCCCTTCCCACTGTTTTTCCTTCCCTCCCTGCTGGCTTTTCTTACTAGCAGTAAAACATTGAGGTGTTTGCAGAGTGGTGCTCTTGTATTGGCAACTGACATTGCAGTGCAAGCTGCTCTGCTTTTACTGAACACCTTTGCCATGATTTTCCCTGAATGGTGCTATTTTCTTTTATATCTATTTCTTTCTCGTTACTATTATTTTTAAGCACAGATGTGGCTCTGGATTAAGAGATCTTTCAATAGGAGCTGTCTTGATATGGACACGTTATCCCAGCACACATGTGCAGATAGAAGCTTGACAAGTTGTCTTCCAGCCAAGAGTGCTGGCAACTTTTTGGAGTCTTGTGCACTACACTTGGCTTGTACAAACATCTCTTCTCTGGGTGGTTTCAGTGCAGTGAATTCTTAATTCAGACTCAATGCAGATATCTGTTTATGGGGAACCACTGCTTTTAAAATGCAGACTCTCACAGACAGTGTGGGAGCAGAGTGATGTGTTCTGTCTTGAACAAGCTCTGTAGTGTTGATAATCAGGTGCCTTAGCTTCCAAACATTTTGTTGCAGCAGACCAAAAGATGACCTGCTTTCTGCAAAAATTTGTATTTCTGTAACTGAGCCTTGATTAACTAAAGGTAAAATATAATTACGTGCTCTTCTGAATACGCTGTGCATGCCAACAAGCTCTGTAGGCTTCAGAGGAAGAAACTTTCTCAGCTTTTCACACATGCTGAATGCGTGAACCTGTTCTCAGCAGATTCTTTTAAATTGGCACAAATGTTTTAGATGAGCTTCTGCTGCTCATGGTGTAACATGAGACCTTGGTACAAACATTCATTGAGAGCCCATTTCCTTGCTGCCAGATACTACATGTTAGTACCTGTGGAGCTGTCTCCTTGCATTACTTCACAGCATGTAAATGTAGCAGTGGCTGCACCATTCCCTGTCCGTTTAGAAATGACTTACTGAATAGAAGCCCCATCTCCCCTGCAAAGTCCCAGTATCCATAGCTGTCAGCAAACCTCTGTGCTGGCAAAACATGTGGTATGAAGGCAGCTCTGATCTCCCATCTATATAGTGAAATTAATTTTGCACCCGAGGCAAAGAATATGGAGCTCTCTTTTTTCATATGTAAATACAGGATCCTGCAGGATCGAGGTGTGATGCCAGGGGCAGTGTTGGTTGGTGCTGCTGTTCCCTAATTTGAGCTGACTGTAACAAGACTCAGCCTTAGACGCTAGTTCAGTCTGCTCTCCCTGAGCACAGAGCATGCTCAGGTTGTGTTTGGGTAAGAGTTTGGGCTGTCTTCATTCATTTGAACTGCACTTAGTGATAAATGCTGTTTATATGTTCAGAGTTCCTGCTGTGTCTCTTATGCAGAAGTAGCAAAGTGGTAGGAAACTTCATCTTGTGGTGGCTGAGGAAGTTGCTTAAGAAAATGTGAAAAAACCTAAGTGCAGCTGACCTTACTACGTAAGAGAAGCAGTAGAATGTCTCACCTAAAAAGCAGGTGATCTCCACACCAGCATTGGGTCTAGTGGCACTTTTCCTTTTTTTGAAGCATCTAAATTTACCACAAATCACTTGGGAAGTTCCAGTGGTGCTGAGCCTGCACGTTGGCAGATCAGCGAGCTCCATCTCTGACAGTGCTGATGGAGTCTGGCTGACACCAACTGATGCTTTGCATTGCTCTGGAATATGAAGCTTTTATCTTCAAAGTGAATAAATGGGTCGTAGAACACAATATTAGTTAACTTGGCAGCCTCAAACAATAAGTGTATTTAATGCAAATAAAAATCTCTGAATAATACTGGAGACTAACCCTACAACCAAAGTTGTTTGACAGGTTGAATTTAAATGGTGAATAAAGAAAATTTTTAAGACTATGTCAGCAGGCAAAGAAGATCCTAAATTATCTCCAATATCTTCTCTACTTACATGTCTACATTAACAATAAACATCAGGTAATACAGCTGGAAAAGTAAAAGTATAGAAAACCCCTGAATTCTTTTATCATGAAAATAACTGACAACTTCATCTATTTCAGAGAAGAAAAATTTGGACTCTAATAGGCTATGAGCTGCCTTTTACAGCACCTTGTTCACTGTGTCATGCTGCCCACTTCTCCATCATGGTCAGTCGTGCCTTAAATGTTTTCCCAGCACTTCAGAGTCTCCTCAGTTAAAGTGGAATATCATGCTCCTCTTCAGTGACTTACCCAAACAACTGAAAAGACCCCAAAAAAGAATTTTCTTTTTGTGGATGAGAGGTACAGGAATGCATAAATACACATGAATTTTTGTATCATTTTCCTTTGTTTAATGATGCCAGATAAATCATTTTAAACCAACAGTCAGAAGACTCTGCAGACTCCCTGGGAGCACTGGGCACATGATGGTGTTTGTTCACCCACTGGTGACCAAGTAGAGGATGCAGAATTTCCAGGGGAGGAAATACAGGCTGCTGCCACCATCTGTAATTCAGAATATCTACACAAAATAGCATGTAAAAAAACCCCTCAGTGCAGTGTGACCTACTAGAATTTGGATAGTATTGGGATCTTCAATTGTTTTCACTAGCAACCAGCTACATAGGTGCTCTAGTAATTAATTTCTAGTTTTTCTATTTTTAGTTATGAAATTCTGTTTTCTATTTCTAGTATGAAATTCTACAAGTGATGTGAAGTGTTTGCAGCCTTTTGGACGTTGCCTCTTGTTTCAGGAGTCTCCTGTACTTTGCTGTTGCTTTGAGTGTTTTAGACACAGCTTTCAGTAATTTTTTAAAAGCACTAACAGTCATCTAATGATACATTTCTAGGTCTTTCCCAAGACCTGGTAAATTCTCCCTGAATCTGGTCAGACAGCTTGTAACAAGAGCTGATACATTTGTATGTCCCTGTTTGCAAACAGAAATTCTAGAACTTAATTGAAATGGATCCTGCTAATTGAAACAGAGGAAGGGACTAAAAAGCCTTTGGTCATCTGGATTTTTCATGAGGCTGAAATAGGAACCAAATGTACTTTAAAACTGAATCTGGGGATGCTCCGGTGCCTGCGTTGGATCTAGCTTAGGGTTCTGCTTTGAAATGTTGTGATTTGGTTTGCAGAGAATGCATTAATGGGCTTTTCAAGCATCTTAAAGTTCAATACGGCCAGTTTTAGTGCTGATACGTTTCCACATGCCAAATATTTGTCATGTTTTGGAAGCCTTTGCTGGTCTCGTACAACTTGGAAGCAAGTAAAGCTCTCGATGATGGATGGCAGATTTGCAGGCTCACTAGTGCTGCAGTGTGAGTTGCAAACACATGAAGTCATGGAGCCAGTGGGTCAGTGCACTGAGAGAAGAGCAAATGTTTACAGGCTGGTTCCAGTCTGGTTTGTGTGCAGAACATCTGAGGTTTATATAGATGCTTCCCAGAGTGTAAATAGTAATTGGGAGGTGGCGGGTTCCCCTTGGTCAGTCCATGTTTTCCTAGGACTTCTGGGGCTGCATGTGTGCTGGGACTTGGCAGGTTTGTCTCATCAATGAAGTTTGAAAGTCGTCTCCAAAGTACCAGTGACTTTCCTATGCCTTTCCTAAAGTAAACTCTCTGGGAGGGGAGTTTGGATTGTAAATACCTGTTGAGGGAGAGAGTAAAAAGATCTTTGAAGAAAGAAAGTGCACCTGATCCTGTGGACAGTGAATCCTAACTTGCTGTCATGGTTCTGATGAGCAGAAGCATTGTCATTAGATGTTCTGGTTCTGCATGTGCTGTGTCCCATGTGCCATTTATTGCATTTTTTAACCTGCCTCTGATCTCTAGAAGGGGCTGCAGTAGGTTGAGTTTGCTTTGTATTTGGAAGATCCTAAGGAAAATAACAGGCCAGGATAAATGCTCTGTGTTCTTAGGGGTTTTAGTGGTGGGAAAGAGTCTCAGCAGACTTTGAGGTTTTGCTCGAGTTATACAAAGGGAATATCCCTTCATCCAGCTCAAAGCTATGAGGTTTCTTAAAATTCTTGGCTGTTTATAGAACATGGCATGTGCTGGTTTCCGTAGTCTTTCAAAATTAGTTAGAAATATGATAACAGAGTGCCCTGTGTGGAAGTGATTGTTGTTCTGTAGGCTTTCCTGGGGTGCTACTTCATGCCTAAAAGCTATAATGAATTTTCATGCTTTCAAGCAAATTTTGTTAAGAATTGGGCGATCACATCCCTTCTCCAGGAGAGAGGAATGGTACCTGGCTAAGAAAAATGAAATTGGATTTCTTCCCTCTAGGAAAGTAATTCAAAACTGGAAGGGTTTGCTCTGTGGTATACTAATACATGGATTAAGGTCTTCTTGGTGCTTGATCATATCTTCATTTGGTTGATTGGGATAGCATGTTACATCTGAAACCAGGAAGATGCTCTACTGGTGGGAGAACACCCGAGTCTGAACTGTGTGAGGGAATGAGGCACTTTAAGGGTAGTGCAAGACTGAATTCAGTGCAAGAAGGAGATACAGCTGATGCTGGAGCCTTGTCTGAGTATTAAGTGCTTAGCTCCCCTCTTTCACTCGTGGCTGTTGGGGTCTGGTGGCCACAGCAGATCTCCTGGGGACCCAGCAGCTTGCAGACCTCCCGGGTAGTTGTAGCACAAGAGCTCAGGTTGGCGTGCTCCCTCTTCCTCTGTTTGTTATCCACACTGGGAGAATTATGGATTAATTGGATTACATGGTAAATAGGGGATAATAGATTAAAGGGATATTATTGGGTTAAAACCCTTCTTAAACCCCTTCACCTTTATTTGTTAATGCCATTATGCAAGATGAAAAATGTCAGTCATGAAATAAACTTCGTGTGACTCCTCCCTTCCTTGGTGCTTTTGTAGCTTCGTGCTGTTAAGCACCCTCCACCCAATGTGATCCTGCTCTTCTGGATTCAGAGGCTGCTCTGCCACCAAAAGGGTTTACAAAAGATTACTTCTGTGAGTCAGGGCTTCAACCTTTCCATTTTTTCAGGACAAGTACATGGTTTGTGTGACGGAACACAGGGCAGGTTTCACTTCTACACTGCGTGATGCTGCTCTGAGGGCTTTGAAAAAAAACTCAAATACTAGTCCAGCTGCAGGTGGGCAGAGCTGAAAAGAAGAACTAGGGTAGTGCTGTCAGAGGGGGATGAGCTGTGATGACGCACTCGTGACGTGGTTTGGTGCAAAACAGGATTATTTGTGCTCCTGTATGAGCAAATCTAGCCTGTCTATAAACTCTCCTGTCTCACAAAGAAGTGACAATTAATCCCAATGTGCTTAAATCTGATCTGCCTGTTTTCAAAGATAAAATTTAAATGACTGTTCAAAGGGTTGAGCTGGAGAGAAAGAAGCTGGGAGATTTTGGCAGGAGTGCCAGTTTATGCTGGGTTTAACATCACTTTGGCCATAATTAACACTTAGAGAAAGGAAACGTGCTTCTCTCCAGGAAGTGTGTTTTGTGTTAGCACGTTTGCAGTTTGGTAAGTAAATATACTGTTGCTTACCTCCACACTTTTCCCCAAATACCTTTAGCACCCTTATTAAAAATTAGTTGTTGTGTATGTTTATTGGAAACTCCCAAAACACTGCTAATAAAATCACTGTTTTAGAGAGCACTGTATTGAGTGTTAGAGCACAGGAGTGGATATTGGGAGGCAAAGTTTCCCCTCACCTCAGGAGATACCAAACAAGTTGTCAAATTACTGCTGTAAAACAGGGAAAGGATCTGGGTTTTAAATTTAGTTCCTTGAATAAGCAAGTTATAGGTATGAATGTGTAGAAGTTTTGTCCTGTTCTGTTGACTGGGGCATGTTTGAAAGAGGAATCTTCATTAGAAAGCCCTGGGAGGAGTGACAGGGGAGAGAAGTTAATTTGTAGGAACCCGAAAGCTATGAAGAAATCAAGTTTATTTCATTTACCTCCATGACTGAGGCCATGAGAAGAAACAAAACCAATTCAATATCTGAACATAAGACAGTTCAACTTCTACTGATGTAACAATCAAGACAATTGTGGATTTGAGCTCAATAATGTAATTAGGGCTGGGTGCATTCAGGGCATAAATGTATCATCTGCCTCTTTTGTGTGACATTATGGACATCCCTCGTTTGGCTGGTGGGGGAGGAGGTTGTAGTGCTCTCTAATACCTCTCCCACTAGGAAATCTGCATTGATTTGACTAAAATGTCTCTCCATTAATTATCTCTGTGCTTATTACTAACATTTCCAAAGACATCTGGTGAAGCTGCAGCAGCAGCAGTATTGATTTGCCGTCAGCCTTGGTTTGAATCAGCTTGGGGTGGGGTGTCGAGACAATAAAGATTGGAGGTTGTTTTCTCTGGATTCTTTGCCAAAATTCTCAGATATGTATTTATCTGGATGAAGCCTGTGACAGAAGAAAATTATACATGAAGTATATGCTATAGGGATTACTAGGGTGTTGTGAGATGCAGAATTTTAAGGCTCTGGTTATTCCTCCATTGTCTGTCTTCCTTCAAGCTGCTTTTCCCATGTTATGGATGGTTTGGTTTGCATGTCAATTTAGGCATGTACATGCCAGCCTAAAACCATTGCATTTACCTGTCCTTATTCTAAACCATGCTTTTTAAAAAGCCTTTTTTGTTGTTGTCTCTGTTTGTGGTTTTGTGGGGTTTTTATGAAATAACAGGAAAACTTTGTTTCTCTTTTCCCAGAAATTCAAGTAAGGTCAGGAAGAGAAGATGTTTGGTGGCTCCAGTCTTTGTAATCTGGAGTTACTAAGTTCTATCTCCTATTTTTTTTAAATATCTGATTTATTCTTTCAGATGCTTAAGTCCTGTCAGTTCAGTATGTTCCACTGAACTTGGAGCCAAATGCAGATAGTTTGATGTATTGTACATTTCTTTCTTTAAGCCTTGTGATGACCAAATCTTTACTTGATGCTTTTTCTGTCTCTTTTTAAGTGATGGCTATTGGAAAAAATGCAGTGTCTGTGTTCCCCTAGAACAGCTAAGAAGTCATTTGGCTGTGCGAAGGTTTCAGCAAATCATATTTAGATTGCTGACATTGTTTTCATGGAAACCAAATAAATTGGTGCCACTTCCTGGGTTTAAAAGATGTGTTCATCTGTTGTGTATTTCATGTTGTCTTTCCTTTTTTTTTTTCCCCTCCCCCAAAATATTTTGGTGGTTATTTTTGCATTGGGCACTAAGAAGCCTCATTCTTTCTCTGTGCCATGGTTTGTTTATGAAAGATAACTGATCTGGTTTACTTCAGCAGACCACAGGAGCAGCAACCATGTGCTGTTGTCTTGCAGGTGAATGGCCAATATGTGCTGCCAACCTGACTAGAGAGAGCACGTTACACAGAACTGTGCAGGCATGAGCCAGGCAGTTAGAATAAATGCAGTATTTTAAGGGAAACCCTCCTTGGACATCAAGTATCTTGATAAGAGCATGATTTAGTTGTGTTTTCTTGTAAATCCCTTGGATGTTCACAATGAAATGACTTGGCTTGGCTTCCTTCAGGAAGGATCACAAGGCTCCAGGAGGCACACAAGCTGTTCTGAATCAAACCTTTCTGAAAACGGAGTACTTGACAGTTATGAATAAAGTTATTTAACAGTCAACTTCCTGTGGTTTACATGCATTTCTGAATCAGGGGGAGGCTGAAGGGCTGCAGCTGAGATGTGTATATTCCACCTCAACAAAAAAAGGACACCTTGTACAAGCAAAGTGATTGCTTAAAATCTGATATTTTGATATGTTTTATTTTAATAAAGCATAGTCACCTAATGCTGGGAGATCTTTGAAGCTGACCTGTAGGCTGTTCATTCTGCTGGGCTGGGGTGTGTTCAGGAGCTTTGCTTCATTGCAGTATGTCAACGTGGCTATGAGAAACGTGCTCAAGCCTGTGGTTATCACTTTTATTGGTATCTTTGGGCCTGTGCTTTAAATAAAGTAGAAGGAACTGGGCAGTGGACGGGTGAAACTCAGTGGTGTGGTTCCTACAGTGCAACAGGTCACTGGTGACCTTCAGCCACGCTTCATGACTTTGCAGTTCAGAACCACTCAATTGTAAAAATGACTTTAAAGGATTCACTTGCATTTAAAAAGAACCCAAAAGTTCACCTGCGACTAGCTGAAGACCTTCACATCACTCTAGTTTCACTAGATCTGTGAGCACGTATGGTGGATTAAATTAAAGGACATGGGTGTGAAGACAGCAGAAATCATAGAATTCATTGGGTTGGAAGGAACCTTCCAAGGTCATCTAGTCCAACGTCCCTGCAGTCAGCAAGGACATCTCTAGATCAGGTTGCTCTGAGCCCCATCAGTCCTGGCCTTGAACATCTCCAGGGATGGGGCTTCCACCACCTCTCTGGGCGATCTCTTTCAGGAACGTAATGGAGAACTAGAGTTTCTTAATTGGGACAGATCCTGAAGTTTCTCCCATCTTGCATTGATTTTGTCCTTGGCGTGGCTCCTCTGGCACGATGGCAGCAGCTTGACTGTGGCAGTGGCCACGTGGCAGGGGCTGGACGTAGTGAGCCACACTGGAGTCAGTGGGGCAGAGCGGGGAAACCCAGTTGCTTTTTTCTAGTCATCTCGGGTAAACCAGAGAGTTCACAGTTTGTCTAAAGGGAAATTTTAGAATGCAACAACTGCCTGTTTAATACAGCCATGTAAATATAGCCCTGTCATTGATTCACAGAGTGAGGTCTAGTTCTGTATCTAATACCAGGAAAAAGTAGCCTATGACAGAAGGTGTCTTTGGAGCTGTTGTCGCACAGGGTTGTGAATAAATCACCTTCTTACTCAGTTTTAACAGTTGCTGGCATTAAGTTTTTCCTTGGTTGTTTTGTGGTGGGTTTTTCTGTGGGTTTCTCTTCATTACTGCATGAAGTACATAGGTTCACCCCTTTGGAAAAGGCTCAGAAGTCTTGCTTGGCTGCTTTGTGATGCTGCCTTTTTGAAGTTGGTTTAAAATGGGTCAAAACTCTTCGGTTCTCCAGTAACATGTTCTGATAACAATCTGTTTGCTGTGGTAGTTTGTTGTTCACGAGAAGCTGTAGTTAGCAGAGCTCAGCTGCTAATGTGAAGATGTCCAGGGCAGGTGGAAAACTACCACTAGTCAAGGCACTGGTTTGTAGCTGTGTGATCTGGAGGTGTCTGGAGGGTGGTGGAAGGAGAGATGATGAATCCGAAGCTGTAGCAAGTTCTTGGTGCCATGCAAATAGATAAAAGGCAATGACTGAGCAATTCTGATCCTTAAACACAGAGTTGAGTCATCCTGATGACACTTGCCTGGGGTGTTGTATTAGTTGTCGGCATAGATTTTCATAAGGGAAGACCCCAGTGACTGAGCTGAAGATGTGGAGGAGGGAACCTGGTACGTCACTGCTTTATTAACTGGGTTATGCTGGTAACTGGTCGCTTTTATAGTTTAATCTCTCGAGTTTCAGAATGGTCACCTTGATGCTTGTCTGCCATTGCCTTTGGTGTATGCCAGCCTAGGAAGCTGAGCAGTCTTCTCGACGTGCTTTCTGGGCCAGCTTTGCTGGTGGGTGGGTGGCTCTGGAGCATTGCTGTTGCTGCAGGCCAATGGTATTTTGCATTGGTGCTTTCAAGAAATCCCCTCTTTTGGGAAGCTGCTTCTGGGGGTGTTTTGTGACCTTTGCGGGCTGTGATTTACTTGTCTGCTCCGACTGCTCAAGCCACTGCAGTAGCAGCAAGCCCTGGGACTTAAAGAAGAGGTAGTAACTCACATTACCCATTCCAGTACTGCAGAATGAGTCCTTCTTTAGGGAGTAAGCATTGCTGTAAGCAGGATAAAAAAGAGCTGTCTAAGATTAAAATGTATGTATGCATACACACACACACACGAATACCTAGAGCCTCTGAGCCTTGAATAAATACCTCCACTTAGTGAGTCTGAAATCAGTACCTAGTCCTGGGGGGTGGAGGAATGGTTGTCAGCTCCTACTAGGACCTAAAAAAGAAATCAAGCCTGACCTTAAACTTTATTTTACTTAATATCCAGCTGCAGACAGTGGTCTTAGTGCTTGGAAGGCCTGAATTCTGATTCTGTTACTCCTGCTTGGGAAGCTTGATGGATTTGTGCATCAAGGTTTTGCCTTTTTCTTTTCTATGAAATAGGAATGCTCTTCCCCATACACTCCCCTGACAGGATTGAGGCTTGAATGGATTTCTGAAGTGCTGGAAAAGATGTAGGTGTGAAATCCTGCTGTCATTGCAAGCCCTTGCTGCCAGGCTTTGAAATGGTTGGTGTTACTGCAGCAGTTTGTCACCCTAGAGAAAATCGGGAATGTTAAGCCATGAAGAAGGAAAAATAAAGTAGTAAAACTGTGTTGGACTCTTTCCCTGCAGGTGTGTCAAGCACAAGACATGTTTGAACCAGAGTCCCTGTCTTGCCTAATTAAATTTGATGTCCAAATTGCCCACTTAAAGGCGCAGTATCTGCTTGTATTATGTAACTTCTTCTAGTACCTGGAAAACTTGCAAAGGTACCTGGCTTGTGTATCTGTCAGAACCCTTTTTGGACTGTTATTTGCCCCCCCTACTTTCCTGCTGCTTAGATAACAGAGTTTGATATTGAGGTTTGATATTCTTCCTAGATAAGTCTGCAGAGTTCAAGTGAGGAGAAGTCATTATCAGGGTGTAACTCCTGTCCGAAGTCACTCGGCTGCCTTAGATGTAGTCACCCCAGCCTTGGATGCTTCTTGAACTTCTCATCAAGAAAATTCAGTCAGAATTCTTGCTCTTCCATCTAGCAAAGTGAAAATGCAGATGGTTTCTTTTCTGTATTTACTGTAAAGCAGATAAGTTGCAGCTTGGTAATCAAGAGCTTTCAGAAGGAAGTGTGTTTCTACTGCTCTGATGATGCCAAGAATCCTAAAAAGGTGTTACTTCCCTTTGCAATAAACTCAGTCACTACATTCCCAGCATCCTTGTGAGAATTCTTCCTTAATCCCAGCACCCTAGCACAGTTACAGTTAAAAAAAAAATCTTTATTTCTGCATTACTGGAGGGATTAAAAGCTGCAGTTACTGTTTGCAAGGGCAGTGATGGCTCGAGTCAGGAAGATAACCTGCTGGTACCCAGCAGTACAGTACAGCTCTGTTCCTCCTCCCAGAGTAAGGAGTTCTGTCCAACTTGGTCTCTGATGGGAAAGTTTAGTAAAATTCTTCACCTGCTGTGGTTTTTCCTGCTCTATTCTTCTGCTAGTCATTTGCTGTGCTCTGGGGAAGGACCTGTATGAATGGTTACAGTACAAATGAAGTTATCTCCAGTGATTATTAATCCCTTTATGTGCAGACTTCAAAGGGTTAGAAGAATTGAATGTATCTTTTCCTAATGGAGGTGTGTTGCTTCATTGGTGCTCCTTCCTGATAGCACTGTAGGATTTATTTAGCAATTCTAAATCTGGAAAGAATTTAACTATTATAAATGTGCCTACCTGTGCTTATAAGCTTAAACATTAACTGGCCTAAAAATAAAACATTCATTGTCGTCTTAGGATAGCTGCTTAAAAAAATGATGGTGATTAAAGCTTACAACACTTAAATCTAAATTTCAGTAAATTAACTGGACTTCAGAATGTAAACTATTGGAATCAAGTGTGACACTTATTTAAATAACCCTTTGCTTTGTTTTTAGGGAGAATCTGTAAAGTATTTCTTGGACAACTTGGATAAACTTGGAGAACAAGTAAGTTCTTTTTCTTTTCAGTCTTGAATTTTAAGTAGTCTCAGTGATCTCTGGGTTTTAAACAGATGAAATGTCATTAGTGTCTACTCAAAGAACTTTATCTGGAGTTAACTTTGTCCATTATCTCAGCGGTTCATCACTGACAAGTCAAAACCACAGGGCAGTGCAAGGGCTAAAAGGCTTTCTGGAACTAAAAAGTCTGTAGACATTGAACAAAAACCAAGTTACAAATGCTTGTCCAGTCAGAAGACTGTTAAAGTAACACTTCAACACTAATTGATATCCAAAACCCACAGCTTTTGTTTTTATATATCTGGCTAGGAGCACTGTTAAATCAGCACACAGCTCAGTGGTACCTTTCTGTAATATCTACTTTAAAATAAATCAGCTTGCTACAGAATAAAACCTGTTCTCTCTGGGGAAAAAGCTGAGACATTTGTACAAGAGTTGTTTATAGAAATGATGGTCACTGCTTGAGTAATGAAGTTGTTTGCTGCTACTCATTACTCGTGGATTGCAGCAATGGCATGTGGAAAAACTGCCTTCAAAATGGGATGCAGGCTTGAACTCCATGGGGAGGCAGCTTCTCCATGGCCAGCTCCAGCTGATGGCTGACAAATGATGAAGGAATCCAAACCACTTCAATTGAGTCCTGTTACATCATGCTTCATTTCAGTTCTCTTTTTCTCTTTAAGAGATAAAAAATTTAATTTTGAGCCAGACTGCTTCTCTGCTTTGAACTGTGATGTTTGGAACTGGAGCAGTGGTGAATGCAGATGCTTCCCAGAGATCTGGCTTGAGACCTCCAGCACAATGAGTTTTGATTTGGTCTTGAGTTGGAAGGCAGTAGGAGAATGACATTCACTTCAATGAACTGCTAAACTTTCTGCTAATGGTGCATTTCTCATGGTCTTTGAATCCAAAAGCTACTTTAGTTTTTGAAGGGTGGGGGTTTTTTAACCCACACACACATTTGTGCACTTCTGTAAAGATTTTTGCAGTTTCTTTTCAAAGTCCTTTATTTAGAACTTTGGCCCATTCTTTGGTAAAAGTGTAAAACCTGACATCACTGGGTTTTTTTGTTTTCACATGCACACACTTATTGTAGGTCTGATGGTGCTGTGGGAACACTGAGCTCTCAATTACAGCTTTTCTGGTTTAAAGTTAGACCAAATAATGTTGAGATGTGGGAAACTCTTCAAGATCTCCTGTCACAGAACATGTTAGGTCTGTGTAGAAAAAGTTCTAGCTGAGTTTTCTTACTGAGTGAAAGATCTGGGAGGTTCTTCTAGTTTATTCTTATCTATGTGCAAGATTTGTCTAATGATTATCTCCCCAAACTGTATTAATGTAAGTATTTTACTGTTCTTATCTCTTATCTGATACAAGTGGGCTGGCCTGCAACTAAACTGCCTATAAACAGGTAGTCCTGCCATTCACATGCCTCTTGCTGGAAGGGAGCTGCTGCTGATAACAGCTTGTAGGGAAAAGAACTTCATGTTCAGATTTAATCAGATCAGCAAAATAAGTGTAGCTGCCTGGCAAATATACACACGTGGGATCAGCTGGATTCCATGCAACTGTTTGTTGTTATTTCAACTGCCAGCACAGACTACATGTATTCAAAATATCTCAGAGCCAGAGACACTGCTTTCCATGTTGTGATTAGATCTGATTCATGCCTTCAGTTCTCATTTTGACTAGGCAAACAGTGATTTGAGAGCCAAAAGAGCTACCTGGTAACCAAAAGAAGTCCCTTAGAAGAAAACAGACTAGTGGGTTTGAGGAAGGAGATCATTTGGGATGAAAGCACAAGTTCTGAGCCAAGATCAGTATGTTTGCTTGGGAAGAGCTGCTCAGGAAATAAAACAAAAAAACAACAAACTTTTGCTCCCTTCTCCAAAAAACCCCAAACAAACAAAAATCCCATTCTGAAAATGGAAGAAAGTGAAAAAGGGGACAATCAACATGGAAGATTGGGCAAAGTGTAGAAAAGGAGAAGGTGCTTGAGGGTGCAGGTCCAGAGAAAGGCAACGAAGTTGGTGAAGGACTTATAGAACAAGTCTGGTGAGGAGCAGCTGAGGCAGCTGGGGGGGGTCAGCCTGCAGAAAAGGAGGCTCAGAGGCTGCCCAGGACAGTGGTGGAGTCACCATCTCTGGAGAGGTTTCAAAGCCATGGAGATGTGGTGCAGAGGGACACGGTTTAGTGGTGCCCTGGCAGTGCTGGGTTGATGGTTGGACTCCATGATCTTAAAGGTCTTTCCCAACCTAAATGATTCTATAATTCCATGAAAAGAACTGCTTGAAAATGGTGAAACACTGAAAGTACTTTGAAAATCAGACTCAGTGTTGCCCAAGGGAAATATTCACCTGATGCTGCAGTCCTCAGATAGGGAGAATGGGATCAACAGTGGGAAAGGGGCTAGTTCAGAACTGCTGCAGTGGCAAGCTGGGAGTATCCCAAGGGAAAACATAATCACCCTTCAAAAAGATAACCCAAACCCTGGGAGGTTTCTTAGGAACTGCTGTATTTAGTTTCCTGGAGCCAAAGGACAGCTCTATACCAAGCACTTGACTTTGTGTGTGCTTGTTTGGAGACTGTTCATCAGAGCAGCCATGAGCTGGTACAAACCATGGTAGGGCTTCTGTGCACGTAGAACTCAAAAGCACTCAAAAGGATTTTATTTGTGGTTGCAAGTGTGGAAGGAATTTTAAATGAGTAATACTGGAGAGAGAATTTGTCAGGAATTCTAAGGATACACTCCTTGGTCTTGAAAGCTTTGCTGGATAAACTTTACAGGACAACTCCCAGAAGAGTTTTTTAGCTCTGTTTTCAACTGAAGGTATATATGGCTCTGCTTATTATATTAATTGATTTTATTTATTTACTTGCTCTAATACTTTAAATTACTCCTGAGACTTTCTGGGTTTGTTCTGAGAGCTTGAGGCTAACTTCACAAATAACAAGGTTTGAAAGTTGAAATAATGGTTCAACCTGTGACATTCTCCTGCCCAAATATTAACAGTCAGCACTGCTCAAAATCCCTTCACATGTGTCCAGTGACACTTGATACAGTCTCTGTTCCTCTCATTGTCCTCCCTCTCTAACAATTTTTGGTAGGAGAGACCCAAGATAAAATTAACAAAGAAAAATCTTATTACCCTTCAAAGCTGCTTCTTTTAGTCAGATGAGAGGATCACTTTGGAGGGAACATGGTGCTGCTGGAGCAGATGAGCTCTCCTGCAGATGGAGGGGCTGCAGACTTTGGATGTGTCATAGTTCTGCAGCAAGAAGTGCAGGGTGGGGAGCCTGTGCCTCAGAGCTGCTTTGTAATCCCTGCCACGATAAAAATCAGGGCCTCAGCCATGGGCAGCTCGAATAAAGAGACCCAGGAGTTCAAACAAAACAGGCTTTCTCCAGCTAGTTTCACTTCTGAGCTTCACAGTAAAGCAAAGTGATCCTTGAGGTTTGGGAACATCACGCTCGCTTCATAGTTTTTAGAATTGCTTTCTTAAAGGCTGTGGATCAAACTTGCCCAGCTGCCTTAACTTAGAATACCAGTATTTTAATAGTTGTGTGTTTGTGGCCCCCCTGCCCCAGCTTATTGAGTTGAATCAGGCTTTCTGGATGTCTTACACATCTTTATAAAAGCTCCAAGTGACTGGGACACTGTCGAAGGAAGATCGTAAATCATTCCCTAAGAGGAGGCTGAAATTCCAACTCAGACCGAAATCATTCTCTCTGAAGTTGTGAGAAATGCTGGAAAAATGTAAGGAAGAGTTTCCATAACAAGTGAATGACAAAGCTTTAACGTTCAGCAGCAGCCAGCTGCCTGCTAGAGATGCACTTTTAAATAGCAGGACAACTTGGACCATGTGCAAAAGTGTAATTCTAAGAATGGAGAAACCCCCAATACGAGTCTTGAATTTCACACTGCTGGAAGCTGACTAATAAGAATTCCTCTTCCTGGTAGCATCTGCATCCGTTGATGACTGTTCCTGGAACAATCAAAAAATTGTAAAAAACCCGCTCATCCTGCCTGTTTATGGCAAGCTGGAGAACTTCTGGGTAGAGCTGTCTTGGGTGCCCTCCTGGGCAGGGGCTCCTGTCCTTACCTCCCCAGTTCTTCTCTTTTACTGTTGCACACAATGTTTTGGGCAAAGTCAGGCAGTGTGAGGTCCCCAGTGTGGCACACAGCTAATAGAAGGGACTTTTTGGGACCCATGCAGCCAAAAGATCCATGGCATAATCACAGCGAGCTGCTTAGATGTTGCTTTTCTGGCATAATTACCTTAAAACTGACCTAGTGACTCAGCTCTTTTTCTAGAAACAGTTGTGCAGCATGGACAAGAACATAGGAGGAGCCCATAGAATAAGATTCTACCTCAGTTACTTATTTGAGAAGCCAGCTTTAGACCCTGTTTGCTGCATTGCAGTGTTGGCAGCCAGCGTGTTCCTCAGCTTTGTGGGAAGAGGATGAAGGATGCATAAAATAATCCAGAATGAGGGAGATGAGCATGAGGAATTGATGGTGCACCTCTTGGGTTGTTTGTGGATCCTTGTCATGTGGCAAACAGAGAGCTTCAGTTCTCTGGGGTGCATGTTCTGATTTAATATGGGATTTCCTGTTTTGAACTCTAGATCTTTCCAAAATGCTTTAGTGTTGGCATATAAATATAGATAGAATCATTATGCTGGAAAAGGACCTCTGGGATCATCAATTCCAACCATCAACCCTACATGTGTATGTTTATCCAAACCTCATGCTGTTCCTCCACCAGCTTTTCTCTCGATCCCAAGTCGGCTGCGACCACCACACCTGTCACTTGTATCCTAACCAGCAAACTCTCCTTTACTTATTTTTATTTCTATTTTTTATTAGGATTACCTTCCCTCCCAGCAAGACATCCTGCTGGCACGAAGGCCCACGAAAGGGATTCACGAGTACGACTTTGAGATCAAAAATGTTCCTTTCAAGATGGTGGATGTAGGTGGGCAGAGGTCGGAACGGAAGCGGTGGTTCGAGTGCTTCGACAGCGTCACGTCCATCCTCTTCCTCGTCTCCTCCAGCGAGTTTGACCAGGTGCTGATGGAGGATCGGCAGACGAACCGCCTCACGGAATCCCTGAACATTTTTGAAACCATAGTCAATAACCGGGTGTTCAGCAACGTCTCCATCATCCTCTTCTTAAACAAGACGGACTTGCTTGAGGAGAAAGTACAGAAAGTGAGCATCAAAGACTATTTTCCAGAGTTTGAAGGGAACCCCCACTGCTTAACAGATGTCCAAAAATTCCTGGTGGATTGTTTTCGTACTAAACGCCGGGACCAGCAGCAGAAGCCCCTCTACCACCACTTCACCACTGCTATTAACACAGAAAACATCCGGCTAGTTTTCCGTGATGTTAAGGATACCATCCTGCACGACAACCTCAAGCAGCTCATGTTACAGTGATGTGCAAAGAGACATTTTTATTTGAGTAACTTTTGTGTGTTGGTTTGTTGGGGTTTTTTTTTAAACTAGAAGTTTACAGCAGGAGTAGAGAAATCCCGATCCTGTCAGACTTCTTGATATGTGGCTAAAAGCTGCTGCTGAACACATTATTGCCAATTTCTGCAGAAATTCAGGCTTAATCTCTTCCAGTGTAGCTTCAAGTTGACTCAAGTTGTAATTTTATAGCAGACCTATGTCTAAGTTACCTGTAAAGTGATAAATTTGACCTTTGACGAACGTGTATATTATCCTAGGAAATTAATTCCACCTTCAGAATTCCAAGTCCAAACTCCAGTGGAATCGTTGCAGTTGTTAGACTGCAATTTAAGGGGTGGGGGGAGAAACTTTTCACATCTAACTTCATTCTGAAGACTGTGATACCATAGCTGACTTAGGATTTCTCAGGTCTATTGTTGGTTAGAAATCCCATCAATCCCTTGCTGGCACCACCTGTTTGAAGCTGGGATTTGTGGGTGTGATGTACTTCCTGGTCCAGTAGAAACCTTTGCGTGGGGTTTGACTGAGAGGTGCTTTAAAGATGCCTCAGTTGGGAGCTTCAGGCATGTCTGGCAGAAGCCCCAGCAGGCAGGAGGCTGGTGATGAGGAGTTAGTGGCTGGCACAGGACACGGTTTCACTCTTGCATCGTTCATATGTCTGAGAGCCATGGCAAAGCACAGAGCACTATGAGAAGGTCCTCTTGAGTTCTGACGTGGGAAGGGGGAGCAAGCTAAAGGTGTATTCCTTATCTTCACTACCCAGAAGATACGTGTAGGTACCTTACCTGTTCTTGAAGCGCTTTAAGATAGCACTGGTTCATTTTTTACTTCCTTCATGACTTCTTCCAGCGTGCCTCAAAGCAGTGAGCATTTGGTGAGGGTTAGAAGTACTTGCAAACCTAAGTGCCTCCTTGTGTTCTGTCCTCCTACGGTATTTCCAGTGGCCTTATGTGAGCGTGTGTGTTCCCAGCAGAGGCCTTGTGTGTAGCTGACACCACAAAGATGAATGTTTCCTTCTGAAAAAGAAAAAAGAAGAAAAAAAAAAAGACCATGTCACAGCTGATGAGGTTCTTTCTGAGACTTCCCAGTTGGGTCTAGCAATCCTAAGTGTACTTGAGCCAAATCTGTTGCACAGCAGACTCCGGAGTGCTGCGTGTGACTGAGAATATTTTACCCAAAGTTCCATTGCAGTTTCATTTTAATTTTTTTTTAGGGGAGGTTCTTACCATTGCCATGTGATTTCAAAAAAAATAATCAAAAATACTTCTTGCCCAGAACTCCTCAGCACACTGCAGACTGAGAGCAAGCTTGAGAGCTTGTGCTTTAAAAAGCAGCACCACGTTCTCCCAGGCTGCAGTGTTGTGGAGGCAGCTCAGCTTGCCCCATGGAACAGGCCAATTCCTGTGGATCATGATACTGGCCAATAAATGAGTTTTTTTTTAACATACCACACGTGTGGCAGAAGATTCTCACTGCTTGGTGCAGTGTCCCTGCTAGAGCATAGGAAAGCTGCCTGTCTTCTGAACTTAGCCTTTTACTTACTGTGATTGTAAGTTGTATTAACATCTCTGTACCTCATTCTCTTGCCAGTGGGAGGGGAATAGTGTATTTTTATTTAGTTAGGTGCTTTGAAAGACCTCTATTTTTTTTTATCTCATCCAATGAACAGTCATAGCTTAGCCTGCAAAAAGGCATTATTTGGGGAGGAAGGAATTCTAAGAAGAGCTTTGGAGAAGTCACAGTGTTTCATCTAAACATAGAGCCCGGGTGCAATGCTGATGTCAGGAGGATTAATATAAACTTTACTTAGGACTATTTAATGTAGATTTTGCCTCCTCACTGGGCATGGATACAATTACTTCTGGTTTGATGTGTTTGATATGAGCAATTCAAGAAGCATGATGAACTAGAGACCTCAAAAAAGGGTAGTGAGGCTATTTAAAGGCTGGGACAACATGCCTGTCATTGTTCTCCATTTCCCTCTTTGGAGAAGGGTGACAGGTCAACTTGGTTGGGCTATAAATGCTACATGAGCAGACAAAAAACCCTCATCTGGTAGCCTCAAAAGTCCAGTGTTGGAAAGCAGAAACTGAACAAATCCATGCCTGTGTTAGTCAACACAAATCCATGTTTGTGTTAGTCAGGAGGAGCAGCAGGTTTAGGGTTTCCCTTTGCTGATGGTTGTCTGAACAAGTTTCTTTTCTGAAACTTTTTACCTCTGCTTAAAATACTTTGGAGAGGGTCTGCAGTATGTGTTTTGCAAGACTAGGTGATTGCAGAAAAGACTGAAAACTGGATAGTGGGTGATAGGAAGATTACCAGGAATTTGTCTATAAACAAATTTATGTCAAGTGTTGATGAATTTTGCATCAAGGGACCTGTTAATTTAAAGATCCTCAGAACTGATGTCAGGCTAAGGGTATAGGATGAGCAAGGCACTGGGCACTTCAGACATCAGCTAAAGTGGGGAAAATCCTCAGCAGGCTCCTCCCCTGAAGCAACAGAACCCCCTGGTGTCAATCCTTTGGGATCACTTTCCCTGTGAGCCCCAGGGCCTGTGTCCTGACAACATGGGCCCTGCTAGATAAGCACTATGTGAATCTCAGGCAGAAATGAATTATTTTAATGAAACAACCGAGTCCAATCACTCGTGTTCCCCACTCCTTGGGAGGGGGGGAGGCAATTAACCTTGATGAGACTGTTTACATGGCTCCTCTGTGAAGGGACTGGCTGAACAGACCAGATTGATGCTGGGCTTTGCTTTCCCACCTGCAGACTGGCCCTTGGTTAGCTACCTGGGAAGGAGCACAGTGTGTACTGTTGTATTTCTTGTTAGATTTGTTCCTAAATATAATTTCTTTATAGCAGGATATCATTTTGGTACAAGAGCTGAAGGATGGGTGTTTGGAAGGGACTGATTTTTATCCTGAAGCAAACAAGGAGTCCCAGTTGGTTAGTAAGAGAGGCTTGCTCGTGTAAACCAGTCTGTGGGTGGATTTCTAGTGCAGGTGGGAAAAGCAGGTAGAAAATCAAGTTTCCCAAAGCGTTCTTAGTCCTCTTTGGAGCGAGCTCTGTTAAAAAGATCACTGACCATAAGGAGATAAACCACTGTCTTGTACAGCCTTCCTGGACTTGAAGGTGAAATTGGGGTTTCAGCGACTGTTCCCTGTTGCAGGGCCTTAAACTGAGTTGATCCATACCTAAAAACTGTGGCTGTTCATCAGGGCTTTACAAATTTTACCTTTTTTGTATATATATATCATTTGCAGGAGCGTAAGCCATCAGTTTGTGTAAAACTTCAGCTTTCCTCTAGAATACCTGCTCTTAAAAACAAGAACTAAGTCAGGTGGGTCCATTGACCTGCAAGGCTGTATATCAGACTAAAGAGCTTTAAATTTTGCCCATCAGAGTTATTCCAGCAGAATTACTTGCTCAGATCAGGTGGGTGTTTCAAGCTTGGTGACACTTGGCTAATAATAGGATTTCTGGTGGGTCCCAGAGAGCTTTGGTCACCTGGGAGTGGTGCATGTTCACACATCCAGCACTAGCAAAACACTTCCCTGGTCACTTCTCTTGAAGGACGGTTGCAGAAGGTCCATTTTCCAACAATCACATTGCCTGTTTCCAAATGACCACAAGTTTCATGCCATACCCGGTTGTTCCCAACTTTACAGGTCGTGTCTCTTTGATGGTACCATTCACATAGATGATTTTTGGTTTGAATTACACAGCATTGCAATACGGTGCCATTTTTTGCAATTTCTTTGCGTCGTACTTGAAAATAAGTTGAATTGCAGACTATTTAAAACCTGCTTTCAGTAGCAGTGAGAGCTTACCTTACGTGAAGCCTTTATGTAAAAAATATATTTTGTAACAAGCTCATAGATCTTTAACAAAACCGAGATTTGTATTAGCTTTGTATAAATGTTTGTGGCTTACAATTTTATATGTTTAACTTTTTATAAACTTTCCAGGGACTACTTTTTATTGTAAATTGTTTTGTTTTGTTTTTTTTCCCTCCTCCTCCTCGCTTTAGTTTAAGATTGGCAATAAATTATTTCTAAGGGAGGTCTTAGAAGAAAAAGCATCACTTCCTTTTTTATAAAACGGTTAAATTGATGACTAGGTTAAAGCCTCTTCCACTCGCCTGTACATTGCTCTGTACATACTCTCCCAAAGTGTTGCCTTTCAGCTATTAATATTTGCCTTGTGTACAAAAATTACTGACGATGAATAAACATATACAGCCTCAGCTTGCCATTAGGAAATCATTTTTTCCCAATTAATAACGTGTGGAGGCAGCCAGCTAAAAATTGTTGTGGTTGGTTTGGGGCCAGCTGCTTTGCTCCTGCCACATCTTGTGTTTCAGATGAAATATGTAACAGCAGAGTCAGGCTCTGATCCCAGGGGCTGGTCCTGCTTCTTGTTCAGCCTGATTTGCTTTCCCTCCAGGAGAGGGGTGGGAGAAAATCGCTGACTTGCACTTGACAGCCAGCTTGGTGCTCGCTATTTCAAATATTGATGAGACTCGTGTGTGTTCTGGCCTGGGTGACCAGCCCCTGTATGAATTATACATCTCAGCAGCACTGAGGTAGGTTTTTCAATCTACTTTTTAAGCCAGCCTCTGCTGCTCTAGAATGATCCCTGGCTGGTTTGCAGCTGGCTGTGGATTGGAGTTTTGCAGCAAACGTTGATTTCTCCTTCTCTTTTTATAGACCTGAGATGCTTCGTTTTCCACAGCAGCCCTTGGGTCTGGCCACGGATGCTGCACCTCTGAAAAGACTCTGACCAGGTCATGCTCAAGACAAAAGGTGATGGCCTCAAGTTGCCCCAGGGGTGGTTTAGGTTGGACATTAGGAAGAAGTTCTTTACTGAGAGAATGGTCAGGCTCTGGCCCAGGCTGCCCAGGGAGGTGCTGGAGTCACCATCCCTGGAGGGGTTCAACAAACGAGTAGATGTGGTGCTTGGGGACATGGTCTGGGGGTCAGGGAGATGTTGGATTTGGTGATCCTAGAGGTCTTTTCTAGCCTAAATGATTCTGTGGTTGTTCATAGAGGTGGTGCTCACCTTGCATGTCTTATGGAATAAGCAGACTGTAAAGTTCTCAGCACGTGTGAATGTTGCTGAGGATGAACACGTTGTGCTCTGGGGAGCAGAGTTCACTGTGGGAAGGAGCCACCTCTGCTCACTGAAATGAGGAACTAAAACCCAGTCAGATGCCCTCAAACATACCCCAGCTCTGCTGAGCAGATCTCATTCCAGGTCCTGCCTGTTCCTGGGGGGTCACAACCTCATCTCTTGACCGCTTTTTCCCACAGAAATAATTCTATTATGAACACTATTTGTGATGTTTCTCTGACTTTGAAAACCAACCTCTTTAGGGGTTTTTTTTAAGCTTTTTTTTTGCTTGGATCCTAATTCCTGGGCTGCTCTCAGCCACCTGGGGAGTAACACTAACAACATCTAGAACTTACCTTAACAAATCCCATTTGGTTGGGGTTTTTTAAGCCAGGTATTACAAGTGTCATTGCATCCAGGTTCACCCAGGCTCCTAGTTAAGCTCTTGTTGACTAAAGCTTTCACTAGCAGTAGGTTGGTGGTGGTGGTTCATGTAGGTCCTTGAGAACTTCATGGCACTGATGGGCCTGGTGGCCAACAGCAGAGGGGAGAGCTGAAGGAGGGGCAGGAAAGAAGCATGTCATGGGATTTATGTGAGCAAGTGGAAGGTTCTTCACTGTCACAAAGCTCCTGATTTAACAAAACACCTCATTGCACGTATGGCTGAATGTAGGTTGGGTTTCGAGCCTCTTCCTTCCTGTTGAAGTACCTCAGTGATTACACAACTGCCAGAAGGGAAGGAAAACGGAGCTGACAGCTCCTGGCCAGCAGCAGGAGCTGGTTCCAGAGGTGACCTCAGGAGCCCCGTTCCTGCCCAGGACCTGAACTGGCTGTTAAAT
Source organism: Brachypteracias leptosomus (assembly GCA_013401335.1). NCBI lineage: Eukaryota > Metazoa > Chordata > Aves > Coraciiformes > Brachypteraciidae > Brachypteracias > Brachypteracias leptosomus. Next base: position 370,744 of record VYZX01026628.1, read on the forward strand.
CAGGCAGCAGCTGAAGGGCAAAGTGCTGGAGGAGCTGCCAAGTGAGCAGGGCCCTTTGGGAACGGGCTGGAAATAGGACAAGAGGCTGCACTGGTGCAGACCCTGCTGGTTTTCTCTAAAGGTAAAAGCATCAAGGTACTCGTGGCCAGCCCACCTAGTGCCCTGCTTGGCTGGGTTATGGGCTGAAGTTCTTTCACTGTGTGAATGACTCGATTCAGTTAATGAGAAGGGTTCAGATAGATGAGTCCCACGAGGTTCTGCAATAGTGTTTTATTTGTGACTAGCTTTGGACAGCATTGGATTTGTCTTCTCTGCTTTCTTCCCTTGTGTTTCTATGCACACTTAAAAATGAGGAGCAGGACGTTTGTTCCTCAGGAGCACAACTTCCACCAGCAGCAACTTTGGGGGCAATGGGATTCTTGATCACTGCTGCTCCTAAGAGAAGCTCCTGTGAGATCCCAGGGGAGTCAGTCCTGAGCCCAAGCTGCAGAGAACTCGAAGATAAGGAATTAAAGCATCCAGCAGCAAGGAGATGTGCATGGAGCTCAGAGGTGAGGTCCTGCCCATGCGTGGCTGAGCCCCTGTGGGGGAAACCAGGAGCTTGATGGATTGTTGAGCACTAGAACTGACAAACCTGGATTTGGGGCAGGCTGGTGCGTGCAGAGACCACTTCAGTGCCTGTGACTTCATGTGCAGGTTAATATTTAAAGCCTGTGTCCTCCCCACCCCACTGCAGGCAGCAGGTTCTGCAGAGTGAGGTAGGAAGATGTTTGTCAGCAGATGCATTAAGTGCATAAATCTCATTTCTCTGCCTGGATGGTTTGAAACGTGGTGACCCATTAAGATGATGCTGATGAGTGCAGACTGGTTGTGATTAATTTAGGACTTACAGAGCAGGAGGAACCTCAGGACCCTCTGCATCCAGCAGCATCAAAAGTGAGTTTTCCCCACTCCTATTCCAATACTCAATATAGTGGATCTTGGATCTTGCCTGTGTGGATGCTGACCCCTTCCCAGGCTTCTTCCCTTTGCCAGGCAGCAATGCTTGGAGCCAGGATCCCTGCCTGGTCCCACTCACTTCTCTCTCCTACCCAAACCTTGGATGGCTTTTAGCTGCATTGCAGACTCTGTCCTGTGGTCTCCCTCTGATGTTTCCTGCAGCCTGGAAGACAGTCAACTTCTCTTGTGCAGAACAAAGCCACCCCTTTAGCAGGCTCAAAGGGGAAGCAGTAGTGGAAAAAATGTTTAAAAGGGCATGTATTTTATCATTAACACTCCCCCAGACATCCTCCTGTGCTGATTGAGAGGCTGAACAACTCTTTCCATGTTGACTGTACCCCACGCAGACTATGTCTGTGGGATGACACCAGCCATGAGCTCCATGAGATCTCCAGCAGCTCATCATGGGGGCTGTGAGCACTTCCACAACCAGGAGGTGTGATCACTAGCTCTGCCATGGGACTCAAACCCCAGTGCTCTGTGTCCTTAGGAGTTATTCTTTGTTTTCAGCTTTTCTAGAAAGAAAAGGCACTGTCTATAAATGAGATGGATCTTTACGTGGTTGCCTGGGTGTAATAGTTTGCCCTTTTTCTGTATGAGCTGGATTCTCTTCTATTAAACCAAAGTCTAGCAATGGGAGCAGCTGTGAATTGATACCCATTTTCTGCTGTAGCCTCCGTTTTCCCTGAAGAAAAAGGAAGCAAATAGAAAAACCTCAGTGCAAGCAGCATTTTCAAAGAGTTACCACCAGGATTTGCAGGGGAGCAAGTTGAGCAAGCTCAGCAGCAAGAGCTTCTTACATCACGTCTGGCATTTACTAAAAATTGCCTAGAATTAAGGGGGAAACTTCCTCTTTTATTCATGCAGATGACCCAAGCAGACTCTGCTTCCCCCTCTCTCTCATCCTGACTTACAAAGCTGGAGTGGAAAAGAGGATGTGCTGCAGGTGGTGCCTGTGAAGAGCCAGGCATTGGGTGTGGTGAGCTGGGGCTGCCACGATGGTACCAACCCCGCAGGGAATTCCTCCTCCACCTAAACCTTTAATACCCTTGAGAAAGCCACAACCCAACCAACCTCAGAGCAGCCCTGTGGAGGACAGATGGGGGGGGGACAGAGCTGCAGAAGAGAAGGCTCAGGGGAGACCTTATATCAGTCTTCCAGTATCTGAAGGGGGCTACAAGAAGGCTGGAGAGACTTTTCACAAAGGCCTGCAGAGGAAGGAGGAGGGGTAATGGTTTCAAACTGGAAGAGGGGAGATTTAGACTGGAAAATTCTTTGCTCAGAGGGTGGTGAGACACTGGCACAGGTTACCTAGGGGGGTTGTGGATGCTCCATCCCTGGAAGCGTTCAAGACCAGGTTGGATGAGGTCCTGGGTGGCCTGATCTAGTGGGAGGTGTCCCTGCCATGGCGGGGAGGTTGGAACTAGATGATCTTGGAAGGTCCCTTCCAACCCAAACCATTCTATGATTCCTCAGTCCATCATCTGCTGTGCTCCACAAGTCTGGCTGCTGCCAGGGAAGGGGACACCAGCCTGACATGACTCCACCAGCCCCTCAGCTGCAATCCTTGGGGAGATACAACTAAATCCTTTTCTCCAGCATGCAGCAAATCCTAAATCCTCCTTGTTTCCCACATCACCTTTCATTGTGCTCATAATGAAGCAGTGCACAATCATCTCTGCTATCTTATCTGGGGATCATAGAGTCATTTAGGTTGGAAAGGACCTCTAGGATCATCAAGTTGCCACTGGGAACATTTTCTCACACGCACACAAACCAGCAGTGAGTGGCTGTGGCCATTTCCTTGTGGTGCCAACGTTGCAGGGTTTCTTCCCCTAGAAAGGCAACCCCTGAAGCAGTACGTTGGAGAGTATTTAGACATTTAATAGTCAAATGAATTGCCCAAAGTAGCTCTTCAAGGCTAGCGAGGTAAAGTGGTTTGTTTTTCCCTCTCTGCAGGAGCAGGGGTGGAATATGACAGCACCTGGATGGCAGCCAGCTCTGGAGCCAACCTTCCCACGCCGCCTCTCCATACCCCATCTCTTCTGCTTGCAGCAAGACAAATGTCTGTGGTGATGCCAAAGTGAGGAGAGCAGAGGAGGAGACGAGTCTGGCACCTTCTCTTGCTGCCGTGGATCTGGAGGTGAGTGATTCCCAGGGCAGGTGGGGAACCTGCTGTCCCTTGGCTGAGAGTCGCTGCCCACATTTAGGGAGCGTTTCTCAAAGCTAGCAGCTCCAAGGGCCACCTAGGATCAGGAGGGAGAAAAAAGCTCCTCTAGAGAGCAGTTCTCAGCCTGCAATGTTGTCCCAGGTCAGTCGGGTGAGTCACTCTCCAGAAGTGACCAGCCCAGACTGGGTGACGCACCTTGAGATACCTCCAGTGAAATGAAACCATCTCCACCCCAGCACCTTTGTGCTGAATTGCCCTGATAAAGGCAGGCAGGACAGTGTGAGCACGTCGCTGTGGAGCACTCCTGAGGTCCTTGGAGGAAAGCTCTGGGCTATCTTCTTGCTGAGACTTGTTTTCAATGCAGGGTCCTCATGTTCCCCTTCACAACTGGATTTCACCCGTCCCATGTCCACGTTCACCTTTGTACAAAAAATAGAACATTAACATGCAGTGTTGAAACCATGGGCTCAACTCTTCCTCCTCACTAAGGTTTGTAAGAGCTTCTGAACACCAAAAGTGTTACAGGGGTGTGAAATATTAGAGCTTTTGTTTGTTTAACTCTTAGGTGTGTTGCGGAAGTGCTGCTTCTGGCAGAGGGAAGAGAGAGGACACGCCTACAAACCAGTAAGGCCAGCAACACCCCTGCTAGGATGGTTCATAGAGAAAAGGTCTCCTGGTCCCCAGGTGGGTTTCAGCTCAGTGTGTGGTCATGGTGCCTCATCTCTCATGATGCTTTTTCCTTGTTTTTCACAAGTTCTGCACAAATTCTCCTTGAGAAAGGGTGATGCTTTAATTACAAAGATCTCATAGAATCATGTAGGTTGGAAAACCCCTTTAAGATCATTGAGTCCAACCATTAACCCAGCACTGCCAAGGCCCCACTAACCCATGTCCCTCAGCACCACATCTCCACGCCTTGGGAACCCCTCCAGGGATGGGGACTCCACCTCTGCCCTGCCCAGCCTGGCACAGCCCTTCACAACCCTTGCCAGCAAGAAATTGTTCCTCATGTCCAACCTCAACCTCCCCTGGGGCAACTTGAGGCCATTCCCTCTTGTCCTATCTCTTATTCCTTGGGAGAAGAGCCTGACCCGCCCAGCTCCAACCTCCTGTCAGGGAGTTGTGCAGAGCCAGAAGGTCTCCCCTGAGCTGCTTTCACACAGATCTTTCAAAACATTGCGATTATCACCTTTTAAATTATCTATACCAATAAAACACGCTCTGTCTCTCCTGTGCACACGTTTTAAATTTATAACATTCCATGAAATTTACATGAAATCTTGCTGTCAATACACTGGAGAAAAAAAAAAACAGCTGAGGACTCCAAGGCGCTCCCAGAGCACCGCGGCTGCGCGGAGGGGACCTGTCTTCATTGGGATCAGTGGCCCTGGGTCACGGGTGTCTGTCGCGACAGCCTGTCCCGACTGGCCGGGGCGGTACCCGCGCAGTGCCTGGGGGCGGCCGGCAGGGGGCGCCCTCGGGCCGCGCAGCCGGGGCGGTGCCGCGGGGGGCGGTGCCCGGAGGGGGCGTGNGGGGCGTGGTCTGAATGGAAAATGGGCGTGGTTTGGATGGATGGGGCGTGGCCTCTCAGTCCCGTGGCCGCTCCGTCCCACCCCCGGCAGCGGCGGCCCCGGTGCCCGAGCCTCCCTTCCGGGCTACCGGCACCTTCCCCCGGCTGCTTCTCGGGGCGGAGCGTGGATGGAGAGGCGGTTCCGTCGGTCGGAGCGTTTCGCCGGCTGCCGGTCATCTCCTGGCCCGTGGCACCGGGCGCGGGTTTGGGCACCTGGAGGGACCGGAGTCCCCTGAGCCTCTACCCGTGTCTTGGCACAAGCTGGAGGCAGCCACGGGCTCTGGCCTTACAGAAAATGCAGGGCAGGGGGTGGGTGGTCAGACAACCAGCTGTGCTGCCAGCTCTCTTCTTTCTCAGGCCAACACCACACCCAGCAACATCCCCTCAGCAGAACTTCATCCTTTATCTCTTTGCTCTTCTCCATCTCAAATCAGCCAAGGGGGAACACAGCACTGAGAGAGAGCTCAGCAAGTGACCCCAACAGGAACTCTGTTCAAACTGATCAGCTCCTTGTTGCTCCTCCCAAACTGGTCAGTGCCAGGTTGCTAGAGCTCTAGCCTCAACCACCACCCCAACCATGATCACCTGGGGCCTCACCATTTATGTCTCTGGGGCCTGAAAGTACTGGAGGAATAAAACATGTTGCTGGATTGTGACTCATCAATAGGTCAGCTCCAACTTAAGACTCACAGCCTTAGAATCATAGAATTGTCAGGGTGGGAAGGGACCTTAAAGATCATCTCGTTCCAACCCCCCTGCCATGGGCAGGGACACCTCCCACTACATCAGTTGCTCACAGCCCCAGCCAGCCTGGCCTTCCAAATGTCCAGGGATGGGGTTTCCAGCACCTCTCTGGGCAACCTGGGCCAGTGTCTCCCCACCCTCCTGGGCAAGAACTTCTTCCTAACATCTCATCTGAATTCCCCCACCTCTAATTTTGACCCATTCCCCCCAGTCCTACCACTACCTGACATCCTAAAAAGTCCCTCCCCAGCTTTCTTGTAGCCCCCTTCAGGTACTGAAAGGCCAATTTCAGCAGCTTTCTGGCCACCCGTCTCCCTGGGACCCTCATGCCTGCCCAGTGACCCCAGCTGGACACCAGCACAAGGCTGGGTTACAACATCCCTGACATGCCTTGGTCGGCCTCATGTTTTAACTTCCTCGCAGGATGAATTTCACAACCCCTGCGCTGGTTCATGTCCCAGCTGTTGCTGCAGATACTGCAGCTCCTGTCCCTGCCTCTTTTCTTGTTTTTCTCTTCTTTCTACGATCTGACAGACGTAAAACAAAAAACAAACCAAAGGAGCACATAAGTTCAGGGTTTCCAAAGGAAACTGCGGTTTGAGACATGCAAAGAAATGTCAGTGGTAGAGAGTTATACTTGTGGTTAGTAACTGTTTGTTTGCTTTGCTAAGTAGAAGCAGGTGTTGAGAAGAGTCCGGGTGGTGGGGGAAGAGGCAGAAAGGGTGTTGGTTCCAGGGGCTGGGGGTTGAAACCCTTCTAGCTAGTGTGAAACAGGTTGTTTGTAAGTTCAAGGAGAGGAGAGAGAATTATTTTGCTTTAGTCTTTCAATATCAAGATTAAAATCTTTCAACTTTCTTATTTCATTTTCATCTCAAAGACCTTGCTAGTAGTGCATGGAGGTGATAGTGAAACAGTGGCAGGAAGCCAGATGTGTTCACCAAAACACCAACAAGTGTTCAAGGAGAGCTCCAAGTGCTTCTTCAAATGCCTTGAGGTGCTGCAGGACTAGAGCACTAAAGCTGAGGGTGTAGTTCATAGAATCATAGAATGGTTTGGGTTGGAAGGGACCCCCAAAGGGCATCTAGTCCAACCCTCCTACAATAAGCAGGGATGTCTCTAGCTTGGTCAAGTTGCTCAGAGCCCCATCAAGCCTGACCTTGAACATCTCCAGGGATGGGGCCTCCACCACCGCTCTGAGCAACCCATTCCAGTGTTCCACCACCCTCATATTAAAGAACTGTAGCTCACGTGTACTTAAGGGGTTACCTCCTGCCATTTACTATGGACTATTTTAAAATTTACTCTCTCTCAGGAAACCACCAGTGCACTGAAAATTCTTCACTGAAGAGCTAATGTTTGTATCATCTCTTGGCTGACACCAGTTGCTGACATGATGCCGCAGTATTTGGTCTCTGCTGATCCCAGAACGTTTGTCTTCATCACTCTTGAAGGCTTCTTGGGTCTGGGCTGTGATGTGGCCTGCAGAGCTGCTGCCAGAGCCTTGTGCCCTTTGATTCCCTTTATTTTATCAGATTAATAATAATATGGCAGGAAGGAGAATCCCTCTGTAGGGTGTTTGCAGGTGGAAGGGGCTCCTGTGAATGAGCAGCTGGGTGTTGGGTGGGGAGAGATGATCTGAGCATGGGACATGACCCCCCAGAGTCCCCATGACCAGGATCTGCCCATAGCCTGGGCTGCAAGGAGAGGAGCCAGGTCTGGTTGCACCAAAGAGTTTGCATCAAGATCAAGAGAAGATGCTGTGAACTTTAATCCAGGATATTTACAGAGGGTTTTTTCCCTCTCTCTTTTTTTTTTTTTAATCAGGTTCACTGGTTTAATTGGTGCTTTGTGCAGGTTTAATTTCCTGTGTCAGGATGTTGTTTTTAATTACCCTGGCCAGGATTTGGGCAGGTTTCCGTTTCTCTTTCCCTCGCCCAGGTAGGAGCTTTCCTCCTCTGGGCTGTAAATTGACTCCCTCATCCCAGGGCCCCAAATCTGCTGCTGGGGAAGTTCCCACTGGGCACAATTTTCAGGATTAATCTTTGCTCTCTGCTTCACAAATCTGCTTTTGTGCTCCCTTCCTGCACTCACACACCACGAGCAATTAAACTGAATTATCAGCTGGTGAAGCACATCTAGGTGTGTGTTAAAAATCACTCTTTTTGTACATTCTGGTGTTTACTGCTGTTGTTTCTTTGCTTATTGAAATTGAATTTGGAGTAAATACATTATTTATGTCTAGCTATGGCTTTACAAGCTCTTAGTTGATCAGTTTGGTCCCTTCTGATCTGCTCAAGGTACGTTTAACCAAGAAAAGATCCCACCATGGTCTAGTCCTTCAAGACAAACACTAAGGTGTGAATTCTTTTCTGTGCAAGAGGTGGAATAAAAATGGAAATATGAATCATTTAGGTTGGAAAAGATCTTTAAGATCAGGCAGTCCGACCATAACCCTGCTCTACCAAGTCCACCATGTCCCTCAGCACCACATCTCCACAGCTTTTAAACCCCTCCAGGGATGGGGACTCCAGCACTGCCCTGGGCAGCCTCTTCCAGTGCCTGACAAACCTTTCAGGGGAAAAAAAAATTCCTAATGTCCAACCTGAAGGTGCTGGTGCAGGTCTGGGAAGGAGAGGGGTCACCTCAGTGAAAACTTTTTACAAACCAAAGCTCGGATGTGGTTTTATATTTAAATATCTGGGGGGCCTGTTTGCCCTGGGATTTGCTGTGGAGGGAGCAGGTTCCACCTGCTCTTTAATGAGCTCTTGATTGGGATATTGGAAGAACCTGTGAAGGGCTCAGACCCCCCCACCAGGGGAGGCAGGAGGAGAACAGATGGTGAAGGGGAGCAGGAGCAGGAGCATGGTTCTTGTGCAGCCTCCTTTCCAGGTATGGTTTATTCAATTTATTTTTCCTCTGGCATGGGGGATTGTGTGGATTTTGAAGGAGGGGTTTGCAAGGCCAGCAGGGTTTCTGTGCAGGTGAGGATGGACATGAGTGTTGCTGAGCTGCAGGTTGAGGTTTTCAGGCGAGGGCAGGGATGAAACCTCTTAGTGAACTGTGTTGGAGCAGAAAAGGGCTGTGAGCAGCAGGGGAATGATCCCGTATCTGTCGTGCCAGAGCTTGCTGGAGCTCAAGGAGCAGATTCCCCTGGTGGTACCAAGCAGATGGAGGTGGGATGTGCCCCACTTATGCCCACTTTCACCCACAGGGATGATAGGGGGCCCTTTGCTGCGTGGCCACCTTGCTTGGGCTCCCACCCACATTCCCCCCCTCAGTGTGGACATGGAGGAGTGGGAAGGACCAAAACATGGCAGGAGGGTGCACCACCAATGCACAGGCTTTTGCTTTGGGCTTTTCTGACTGTGTCCAGGGGTGTCCTGGCTCCTCCCCAGCTTTCCTCAGCAGTGCTGACCTGCTTTGCACCCTTTGCCTGGTGGAACCAATTGGCAGGAGCCCATCGTGGGGTGCAGGGACCTGTGGTACCTGATAGCAGGGGCAGGGCTGTGTGTGGCTGGTGCAGATAAGCTGCTGTTCTGCAGCCCGGGGTGTGTGAGGGGGGGAGATACAGGCACGTGGAGGGGGTTGGTGGCTGTTTGTTGGTATGGTGAGAGCAAACTTGGAAAGACCTTTAAGATCATTGGGCCCAACTGTTTCTGGGGGTTCAGCTCCCAGCAGGGCAGGGGCTGTTGTTCTATGGGTGCTTTCCAATGTAAAGTTTCCTGGTGTGCACGTTGTGATATACAGCAAAGGCTGGCTCACCCCCAGCACTGCTTTTGGAGGAGAGGCCAAGGTGCATCTCATCCTGCACCCCTAGGGAAGCATCTCATCCCGTGGTGAGGCTGGGACGTGGAGGGCACCTTGTCCTGCTCTTCTCACCTCCCTGTCCAACCCAGAACCTGCTTTCACACCTGCCATGGGTTCTGCAGAATGTGAGGTGGGAATGTCAAGGTGTGGTAATTGCTGTGCCTGCAAAGGCTGCAACTTGAGGAGAGGTGGCCACGTGTGTGGAGGTGTCCTCAAGTCACCGCTGTGCTCCAGCTGCCCAGGCCAGGACACAGCAGAGAGAAGCAGGGATGGAGATGAGGGGAAGGGTGACTTTGGTCAAATGCTGTGCCTGGGAGAGGATAAAAGGCTTCAGCAGCAGGTTTGTCCAAGTGGCAGTGTCAGAATCAGACCTTGCCACGTGTCTTTGTATCCTTCAGGTGATCTCTGCATCCATCACAGTGTTATTTAGTCACCCATCTACAGCCGGTTTATAACCAGGTTTAGATTGGACATTAGGAAGAAGTTCTTTGCTGAAAGAGTGGTCAGGGACTGGCCCAGGCTGCCCAGGGAGGGGCTGGAGTCACCATCCCTGGAGGGGTTCAACAAACGAGTAGATGTGGTGCTTCCAGACATGGTCTGGGGGTCAGGGAGGTGTTGGATGAAGATTGGACTTGCTGATCCTAGAGGTGCTTTCCAACCTAAATGATTCTGTGATTCTGTGAAGCGCTTAAAATGCCTGATTTTTATCATTTCTCTGGAGATGTTTAATGCGTGCCTGGGTGTGTTCCTGAGCAACTTGGTCTAGGTGATCCTGCTCTCGTGGGGGGGTTGGACTAGATGATCTTTCGAGGTCCCTTCCGACCCCTGACACTCTGTGGTTCTGTGATTTCCCACAGCAGGAGCACAAGCTGGTGGGGATGAAAGTGAATTAGCAGAGCAGGGAGGCAGGACAGAGAGGACCAAGCAGGTCTGGGGAGCACAGGGTGATGCTCAGCACCCCAACTTGCCATCACCCCCTTGGTCCTGCTGCTTCTCTGGCTCTCTGGGGGCTGGTTTGGACCATCCCATGCGGGGCTGGCTGTGGCAGAGCCCCCGGCAGTGGGTCAAGTAGCACAAGAGGTTCGTGACATTAATGAAAGCTTTGACAAAAAGGGAGCGAGGGGGAACTATTGTCTCCTCGGCCTGATCCTCATAATGTCTGTGTGTAATAAGTCGCTGGGTTATGCTTGTGGCTTCTGTGACAAAGCAGTGATTTAGGGGGCTGTCTGTACACAGCAGAGCTGCTCGGGCAGCCCAAGGGCTGGCGAGCAAGATTTTACCACAAATTGTTGTAACTGGAGCTTGACAACTGCAGTAGGAAGGAGGGCGGGGGATAGTTTGATTTATTAGGAGCCTTTACTGCAATCTGCAGCCACAGCTCCGCAGATCCTGTGAGGAGAAGTCGGTGGGGGTGAAAGCAGGGAGGGGAGAGCTCCGTGTTTGGCTGCCAGCATCCCCTGAGGTCGCCAGGATTGGGGGGGGGCTGCAAACTGGTTTCTCCAAGTGGTGGCATCTTGGGGTGCCTGGGAGCCTTTCCCGCGTGTCACCAGTGGGAAGCAGGGTCTTGTCTTCTGGTGTGGACATCAAGTGTAAAATAACCCCTGTGGGCAGCAGTGCTCGATCCCTCAGCCTTCAAACCAAGGCAGAAGTTGAAGGGATGTTTTCCTAACCCCAACCTGTGAAGCATCCTGAGGATGAGCTGTAAGGAGGGTGGGAGGAAGGCTGCTGCTGGGGCTTGCATCACTGTGAGAATTCAGGTCATGTTTACTACGGGCAGCTGGAAAATGATGATCTCAGATGCTAACAAGTAACATCTGAAGGGAAGCATTAAAACACTCGAGTTGTTTTGTAAGCACCTACTTTGTTTTTTTTCCAAACCCAGCTTAGTTATTTTTAAAGATTCATTCGTCCCCTCGAGTACCTGGTGTGGGCTTATCTGACACAAGTGAAAAAGGACAAGGGGTCACCCTTCCTTTTAATTTCAAATGGAAAAAAGGGCTTGATGTTTGTTGATTTGGGGTCTTTTTATTTAAATAACCAACAAACCCACTGGCTTCCTTTCTGCTTCACAAGGAGAGATACCTACGGTCTGAGGGCTCTTTGTCCTCCGGTGACCTGACCTTGTGTAATTTCCTTTATTTGCATTTTCCTGGCACTGGCCTCATTGACCACAAGAGTTTATACAACCACTGTTAAGAGGAATACCAGGGCTTGCAGTTCTACTCCACGTTGCCCTCTTATTTACTGGGACAAAGTAGATACACAGAGGCTACTGAATAAAAAGAAGTATTTTTCTATTTTCTTCTGGCCTTAATGCCTTTGGACCAGGACAAGAGAGGAGATTGTGGGCAATTAATTTAAACCAGGTGGGAAAAATGACTCAAAATTCCGTGCAGGGAGATGTCTGATATAGCTTTATGTGCTTTTATTTAGAGAACAGTGTGCAGCCTTTGTGATGCTTGTTTTTTGGGGACATGGGGGATGTTTTTGTTGCAAATAATGTTTATTCACTGCTACAATGGAGCCAGAGTTGAGTTTGGTGACAGATTAGCTTCCTGGGACTTTGGTATTTGTGTTCAATCTGTGCTGCTTGCCTGAGCCATCACCCCTGCTCCGGGACTTTTGCAACCAGAATGAAAACAAATTGCATTTAATACGTTATCAGTGGTGTGATGATTCCTTCAGTGGCTCAATACATGCCTTGGTATTTGGAATCAAACTCCTGGCAGGGTTTGGGGATGGTGGGAGGTATGGGCTAGGCAGGGAAGGGAGGATCTCAGCTGGTGTGAAAAGAAAGAAGGTTTGAGGGAGAGAAAATTGCTCTTTAGGGCAACTACCCTGCTATTTAATAGCTTGATTTCCAATCCATGAGCTGCCCAGCCTGGCATGGGGAAAGTACTCTGGAATTCAGAGATGATAAAATAATTACATGATTGCGTGCTTCTTGAAGGCACGAGGATAATGTTCCCAAGTGCCACCAATTCAGACACCAATCAGGAGAAGAAAAGGCTCCTTCTAATCAGGCCTCCCCGGGTAAGGGTTTACAAGAGAACCCTTGAGGTCAGCGCTAATCTACCCGCTCCCAAGCAGCTCGTTTAGAAGAAGGTGGGGTTGCCCAATCTGCAGGGTCAAGAGGTTGCTCCAGGCTGGGGAAGCAGCATGTGACAACCACGATGTAGGGAGGGGAAGAGGGGCCAGACCCTGCCACAAACCCATCCTTGTCCTGGGGATGCAGCAGAGGGAGAGAAGTCGCTTCATTTTCTTTATTAATAAAAAACCAGGGGGAAAAAAAGGGGAAAAAAAAAAAAAGTTTATTGCAAAACTCAGTGTTTTAGAGTATTTCCAGAGTCCACTAAGTACGTTACAAACAAATCAGTTAAGTCCTGCTTTGAACTCATTATTAAAGCCTGCACCTGGGTCTGCACACACACAAAACTCACTCGCTCCCCTCCTCGTGCCACGACACAGGAACAAACGCACGGTGAGGTCAGTGACAAATGTATTATTTGATCTGTATTGGAAAATGTTGTAGTAATAAAAAAAAAAAATAACCCCAAAAAAACTTAAATTAAAGTTACAGTAGAACCTCTCAAAACCTGCAGCACGGGGGGAGCTTCCACACACACGCAAAACCTGGAGGCCAATGTTCCACTTCCAAGCAGAGTTGTCTTAGCAAAGTGCTGTAGTGAGGTCTCGTATCACAAAGACTTCAGTCATCTTACAGTCTACAGAACATTTACCAAAAAAAACGCTTGAAGTATCATAAATTAACAATAAATTAAAGAAAAAAAAAAAAAGAGAGAGAGAGAAGAGTAACATCTTAATGCAACATCATTCGCTTTGTTCAGTTTACTCACTCGAGTCACAAAAAACTCTCTTTTTGAAGTTCTCTCTAAGGGGTCTTCCAGTCCTGGGTGCAATGCAGCGAGGTTCTGCTGGCCGTGATAAAGTGCTGAGGCAGAGGAAGGACACGAGGCCGAAGGTCTCGGGCAGTGAGGATGGATTGCTCTAGCCACTTGGTTGCAAGAGTGCCTGTTTCGTTTCTTTTTTTTTTTTCCTTTTTTTTTTTGTTTTGACATCTAAGACACACAAAAAGGACCAAATCAAGCACCTTCCCCCCAAAGAGGTTGTTTTTAAACAGATTGTCCCACATTTCTATGGCTGGTAAAATACAGACAGGTCAGCGCAGCGGGTAATGCATGATGCCACTTCCACTAACTACACAGAAATGCTGGTTTTAGGGGGGGGTTTCTCCCCCAAAACCAAAACAGACTTGGTTTAGTTGTCCCCCTGAGTTGCCTAGAGGCGTTAAGATGCATATAGGTGGGGTAAGCAAGCTTGTGTCACCATGAGTGGGAATCCTCCCGTTGGGCTAAATGAACAGTGATGTTGGTTTTTATCCTTCCCTCCACGCCTTCAATGTGCACAGGCTCCAGTTCACCTCTCACTAAAGGCAGCAGTAAAAAAAAAAAAGCCTCTTGCTGACTTTAGGGGAGAGTTGGGGAAGAGGGCATGGCTCCAACCAGCCCCCTGTGCCCCCACAGATACTGGGAGTGGGGGGCTAGGGTAAGGTGGGGGTTCCACATTCATTCAGTGATGTGGCAAAGATCTTGTGCACTTGTAAGCGAAGGTTTTGGGTATATTAAGACATATTGGGCCAAATCCTCCCTTGGGATGGGCTGGTTCTACCCATGGACACCAGCCCAGGCCTTATGGGAGGAGATGCTGGATCTGTAGTTTGTTTGTTGTTTTTTTCTCTTTTAAAATAACTGGGTTACCTAAGACCTACCTATTAAAACCAGCTACACTCTATGCTGTAAGAGTTAAAGTTTCCCAACAATTTCACAAGCTAGCAATACAGGATAGGTATTGAAGAGATGGATGTAGACAGCTTGGTTATGCAAAAGATGATTTTTCCTCTCCACTTAGTTAAGCTAACCTCCTTTGACAATCTGAGAATAAATTAATAAATACTAGTTAAATTAGAAACAGTACATCAGGTCTGACTATCAATAGAAAAAACAGTTCTAAGGATACCAATCGGGAGAGGAAAAATCATCTCGTGAAATATGTGCAGCAATAACTGGCCATAAAGACATATGGAGCCTCCAATTTCCCAGCATTTGTGACGTTCAAGTTAATTAGAAGAAAATCAGCAATGGTTTAAGCCAGCTATCTAGCCTAGCCTCCTCCTCAGAGCTAAAACGTGAGTCTGTATTCTTCCAGAAGAAGAGTCAGTTGGCTACTGGTGGGGTAGGAAAAGTCTCCAGTTCGTATCGTCGGTTTCTTGGCTGCGTGGAATCTGTGGTAGGGGATGGGTGAGGACAGACAGAGGCTGAGCTGCTGCTGCTGCTGCTCTTCTCAGTTTTTCTGGGATCAGTTGAACCTTTACCTACGGTTGTTATCAGGAAAGCAGGAGTGCATCACATCTTCATGCTAGACAGGAGTTATTGGTATGTGGCTATCCGTGTTTTCTGTGGAGCTTTCCATTGTTGGTTAAAAAAAAAAAGTTTCTTCTAGTAATTAAAAAAAAAAAAATCTTGTTGGTAGCAACTGTTCACATTTAAAATTTCCCATTCCCTTGAGAATGTAGCTTTAAAAGTGGAGCAGAGCTGCCGGTCCCGCAGTCTGAGCTGAGTACGGTGGGTGGAGAAGGAGCAGGGGTGGGTGGTTGGTTTGGTTTTCATGGTGTGCTCTCACAGCCCTTTCCTGGATGTTCTGCTTTCCCAATATCCATCTCGATGAAGTCCTCTGGTAAATCAGGTGCCACCTCTGCTGGGCTCTCCTCCTGCGGGTGCTGCTGCTGGCGCTGGCACAGCCCAGCCTTGCAGGGCCTCACCAGGGACAGGAACAAGGCTCCCAGCACCATCCCAGCAGCACAGGAGTAAAAGGCTGAGCTGTAGTTCTGGGTTGTATCCACCAAGACACCTGCAGAAAACACATTTCCAGCAGTTAGACACGACTGACCCTCACCCATCCAGCCCTCCAATGGGGTTGTTAATCTGGGTACCACTGCAAAGTTCTATTGGCAATTGAAAGATACTCAATGGCAAACAGGTATTACCTTAAAAATAGATATTACCTTAAAAAAAAAAAAAGCTTTTTTTTTAAGTATTACCTTTTACTTTACCTTACCTTACTTTACTTTTATTACCTTAAAAAAAGGTATTACCTGAAAAGTATTACATTAAAAAAAGGTACTACCCTAAAAGTAAGGTAATGCTTTTTATTTTCAGTATTACCTTACTTTTACTTTCTTACCTTACTTTTCAGGTAATACCTTTTTCTAAGGTAATACCTTTAAGGTAATACATGTAATTGCATGTAATACATGTAATACCTTAAAGGTATTACCTTAGAAAAAGGTATTACCTTAAAAAAAAAAAAAGTATTACCTTACTTTTAAGGTAATATTTTTTAAGTTAATACCTTTTTTTAAGGTAATAAAAGTATTACTTAAGAAAGGGTATTACCCTAAAAAAAGGTATTATCTTGAAAAAAAAATTACCTTAAAAAAAGGTAACCCCACTGTGTTTAGGGGTATGTAGGGCTATATTCAGGCAAGTCAGAAGCCTTCAGGCACTGCCAGGACACTGAGCCTGAGGTGCATCAGGTATCTATTTATTAGGACAGAGACTTCACCCTCCTGCAGGGTCTGGTAGAAAGGGGTGTGCAGGGGCAGAGATTTGTTCCTGCTCTTCACTAGAGCCCGAGGTGGTGCCGGTTTGGGTTTGTGACAGGATGAGGGGAGCACTGCAGTGCTTTCCTGCGCTCCGAGGTTCCCCAGCGGAGGCTGCCTCATCCGTGGGACTCTGCAGAGCTGCATTGCAGCAGGCTGCTGGCTCCCAGAGCCTCCTAATCCTGGTTGCAGAGCTTTTGGGATAGCACTATGATTAGCGCTGCCAGAACGTTCCCTGGGTATCAGCACCACCAGCTGCCAAACGCATCAAAAAAACCCCAACAACCCCAAAAATCAAAGTTTAGCGTTACCTGCAAGGGGTGGTCCGGCCAACCCAGCTAAGCTTTGAATGAAGACGTAGACTCCAGCTGCAGAGGACATCTTCTCGATGCCAACCACATCATCCTCTGCCAGGAGGGGAATGTGTGTGCCCGCCACCGTCCCCAGCATGAACCCGAAGAATACGCTACATGTCATCAGGCCCCAGAACTCGGAGGCGAAAGGGAAGGCAACCAAGGCTACGGAGAGCAGGACGACGCAGATGAGCTCGATGTAGACCTTGCGGATGGGCTTCTTGTTGAGAACCCAGCCAGCTGAGATCCTCCCGAAGACCTCCGCGATCGCCATGGCCGAGAGGATGTAGGCAGAGTGGTCCTTGCTGATGCCAAGGCTGAGGCTCAGGGGGATGATGTAGAGGGAGGGAGCGAAGAAGCCCAGGGTGGCAAAGAGGCCAAAGAATGCATAACAGATAAAGCTACAGTCTCTCATCACAGAAAAGTCCAGTAGTTTGGTTTTTGGTTCTGGAGGCGTGCTGTCTTTTTCAACAAGCATCTGTACGTGTTCCTTTGGTTCTTCACTTTTAGGCTCTGCTTTGGTTTTTCCAGGCACATTGCTGGGTGAGGTAGTTATTTCTACTCCTGAGTCTATGGACTCTATTGAGGTGCGTGTTTGCTCGTTTTCAAGCATGTACTTGGTCTCCGTGGGCTCCTCTGGAGGCTGCACTTTCACTTCTTCTTCCTGCTCTTTGATGATGATGGGTCGCAGCAGTGACCCGCAGATGACAATGCTTAGCTGCAGCACCCCGACAGAAAGGAGGCTGTACCTCCAGCCAATCTGCTCCTTCAAAGCAGTAATTGCTGAGGGAAGAGGGCAGAAGAGGAAGAAAGTGTGACTAGAAAAGCCTGTGGTTACACCAAGGCGCTATTTGAATTTACAGCTAGTGAAGTAGCTGAAGCTTCATCACTGAAGGGTCCCAAGCACCTTGTGCTAGGAGTTGCATTTAACACCTGGCTAGCAGAAGCCACCCTCTAGGTAGCCACTTTTGGGGTCCCAGCAAGTTTGGGATGCATGAGGATGGAGGGGGTGTTATCTTTAGTGAATGAGGGCAAATTCAACCCTCAAGTTTCCTCTCTCAGCTGACCCCACCCTGAAACCAGCTACCAGAGGAAGTCTCAGCTCTGCTCAAAGGTGCATGTCACTGCTTAGTTACAAGCCTTCCTCTGCAACCAAAGCAGCTTTGCAGCAGGTTATGAGCTGAGAGCAAGTGTGCCCATCAGAAACCCACCTCAGCTGCAGAGGACAGGTGGTGACAGTGACATGTTACTTGGGGACAGGTCCTCGGAAGGCTGGAGCAGTTCAGCAGCTCATGCCGAGCACAAGCCCACTAACCTTTCAGAGCAGTTCTGTGGACTGCAAGTGTTGAGTTTCTCAGTCTTATTTTTAGCCTGCTACATCTATATAGGGAGCCTGTTGGGCAGCCCATCAGTGCGGCACGTCCTGCCCTGGCAATGCCAGCGAGGGCTTGGGCATCGTTAGACCCATCTCTAGGATTACTTGTAACCCTGCCTGCAGGACTCAAGTGCCACAGGCATGTGAGCAACCACCTGTGGGCTCCAGCAGCTCATGGGAAGGTCCACGAGCACCAGTTGGGTTTTGATGGCCTTTGAGCAGAGGGTGGGAGCAGCACCGTGCTTTGGGTGTGCACCTCAGAACTGTACCTGGTGCAAAGGAGAAGACAGCGAAACATTCCCCTGTAGATGCCACTGCTGTGACCAGCGAACGTCTTTTGTCAAAATACTGTGATAAAATGGTGACAGTCGGGAGGAAAGAGAGGCAGTATCCAAGGCCTGTGAATAAATGCCAAAAATTGCCGTAACAACAAGTAAGGGAGGGGGAAACACCGATGCAAGAACACGTTAAGTCATCCCGGTGGTGACATTACGGTATCATTCCGGCCAACTCGGCAAGTCACCCTGGAAGAAAACCATTGGGGAAACCAGAATGTTATTTTTTTTAGATTGGAAGGGGGCAAGAAACCAAACAAACCAAAGAAAACCCCACCAGAACAAAAGACCCGACCCCCCAAACCTGCCAGATAACAACACCTTCTGTTCCCCAACAGCCAGCGGGGTCCACACTTGGAGGACCTCATCTGCTTAAAGAGTTTGAGCCTGTAGCAATTGCTCTCCTAAGCGAAGCAAGCTCCCGGGCACAGACATGAGCAGGACACCCAGATTGGAAAGGGGGAAAACATCAGGGAAAAAAAAGATAGAGGGAGAGGTTAGAGGATTTGATGCCATGAGCAGCTTTCATCTCCCCAGCGATCCCAGTCACTAGCGATGACCAGGTCTTGAGGTGGTCCCCAAGCCCTGAGCCCAGGTCATCAGCTCTGCCAGGAGGGTGAGGTGAGCTCAGAAGGGCAGCAGCGTTTCTCAAGCACTCCCCATGTCATGGAGAGTAAAAAAAAAAACCCCTGGGCAGAGTTGTGCTTGCAGGAAGCTGCGGGAGAGAGCGAAGTGTTGGGCAGGTACAGGAACAGGACAACTCACCAGAGATGACGCCGATGGTGACATACATGTCCACAACACCACGGGCGAAGGAGGCGGTGACCATGCCAGTGCTGACCAGCACCCCTCCGGCCATCACCACGAAGCGGTGACCAAAGCGGTTGCTGAGGACCGTTGACAGAGGAGCTGGATGGGCAGGAGATGAAGAAAGCCATGGTCAACACCCAACTCAGCAACTTCACCGGCTACCATCTCCTCCAGAGGCTCTTCTCTACCCCAGCCCAGGTCCCCATGATATGCCACCTCCCCTCACACAGCAAAGCATCACCCTGGAGCCATCCTGGGAGCACTGCACAGCTCATGGCATTTAGGATGTGCTAGAGAAAGAAATCATCAGAAGAGACTAAGATGGGTGTGTGGCAGGCTGGGACAAACCTGCAGCAACAGCCCCAGAAACCAGTGGATTCCAGTGAGGCTCAAGTTATTTCTAATCCCTTTCACTACAGAGTTAGGTTTCAAAACTCCTGTTTCCACCCCTTTTTGATGGGAGATGAATGGCCAGGCCAGGCTCAGGGACATGGACCATGGAGGAGATGAGATGGGGCTCAGAAGGACTGCTGGGCCAAGAAGGACATTTTTTGGTGCTCCAGGAGCACGCAGCCTCTGGGCTTTATGGCTGTCATTTATAACGAGCCATCAAAGGCATGAAAGTCACAGGTCCTTGTGTGCTGAGTCAGCAGCACAGCCACCCCTTGCCCAACGCCTGCCACGCTCACCTGTGAAACTCTGCACAAACACACAGATGGAGATTATCCAGGATATCCTGCTGTTGGTTTCATCAAAGCTTTCCATCAAGTCATTGAAGAAGACTCCGAACGATTTTATAATGCCGTACGTTAGAGCTTCCACAAAGAAGAAAGCAAAAGCCACTGTCCAACCCCATCCTCCATCAGGCACTTTAGTATAAACATTTGGAGCCGTGCACGGCATTTTGACAGCTTTGACCGTCATTTTGGATCTGGGAAAAGAGGGGAGAAAGGGCCAGGCATCAGTTTAGGATGAATTTTGTTGGAAGAGGCAGAGCCCAGCAGCTCTAACGCCTCTAAGGTGCGGCTGGCCCGTCCCTGGGCTGCCCAGGGGTGAAAGGCCGGAGTTGGGCTGAAGGTTCTGCTGGTGCTCTTTGAGCTCAGGGCCAGAAGGTCTTTGCTTGGCACCCAGGCGAGCTGTTCCCATCAGCAAAACCCAGCACCCGGGAGCTGTCGTCAGGATTTCGGTGTGTGGGGGTGGATGGATGCAGTTCGGGAAAGATCCACCACCGGGACCCAGTGTAGGCTCGTGGAGCTGCAGGAACCCCCCAGGAGCACCCATCCTCCCCAGGCACCCTCCTGCCTGGCCCGGGGGGGATGGAGACACCTCAGCACCACCCATTTTCTGCAGAGGCTGGTCAGATACAACCCACTGTTGTACCCTGAGGTGTCCTAAACCCAACACTTCAGGGAGAGGGTAACTCCTCGGGAGTGGCCCCAAAATGGCTGCTCAAGGGCTGTCAAGCCCCAACTGGCCAACATGCTGCAGCCTAGCAACAGGGGCTGGGGACACCCCCATGGCCACCAGCTCCCCCTGAGCTGTCCCCTGCAGCCCTCGGGGTCACCACCACCCCCAGGGATGGAGGACCAGGCTGAAAACCTGGGGATGCCGGGGGCTTGGGGCTGGAGGGGATCCCCAAAGGATCACAGGGAGGTGATGGTGGGTGGGGGTCTCCTCAGTGTCACCCCGGGCGGGGCTGGTGGATGCTCGGGGGCAGTTTTTTGTCCTGCTCCTCGACACACCTGCACGGGGTGGGGGACAGTCCCGGGGTCAAGCCCCGGCGCTGGCTCCCAGAAGCCACCCCGGGGAGGGAACCGGGGGGTGGCCGCTGCCCCCCGGCCCCCACGCCCGGCGTGTCCCGGGCACGGCGTGAACCTGCGGCTCTTGCAGGCGACGCGTTTCCTCCCCGGCAGCCACCAGGCATTTCCCTCCTCCATTTTATACTCTAGCTCCTCGGCACCGACTTTCTCGGCAGCCGGAGCGGCTCCGGCAACGCTTCCCCATCCCACGGGGGAAACTCCTCCCGGAGGACCAGGCGAGTGCGTGCGCGTTCCCGGGGACACCCGCGCCCACCGGCGACCCGGGAGCGGCTCCCACGGGAGCCTGGCAGGGGTGGGTGATAGAGGAACCCACCCATGGAGCAGGGCAAGGTGTTGGGGGGTGTCTCAGCCCCCCAGTGCGGTGCTACACGGTGGGTCAGCGCTGGTGCACGAAGCCCTCGGGGGCTTCTCCACCGGGGGATGGAGCGAGGCGTGGGCTCCAGCATCCCTCCGGTGCCACCGGCGCCCAGGCTCTGCTGCAGGGCGAGGGGCAGGACCACCGGGAGTCCAGGCAGGAGTTGAGCCTCTACCCAAAGTTTGTGGGAAGTGGCTGGATAACCCCCCGAGAGAGGCAGGGGGGCTGCAGAGAATTCCTGTGTCACTGCACAAGGAGCCGGGGGGGGTTAGATGAGAAAGGAAGCACGCTATGTAGAAGGAGAGAGAAAAAAAAAAAATACAAGCAAACCCAAACCACAAACCTTGGCGTACATTATGTACGTTTAAAAATTAAAAGGAAAAATATGATGGAGGGGAAAAATTAAAAATTTAAATGCCAGAGCTCCAGGGCCCGGCGGGGCCCCCCCTTCCCTGCATCACTTTCCCAACATTTCAGACCTGATTTCTGCATCGCCGCCACCGCCGCACCGGGCGCCGGGGCCGCCAGCTAAAAATAAAGGGATGCGGAAAAAGGGGAGGTGGTGGAAGCAGAAAAAAAAAAAATAATAAAAANCCCCCCCTCCCCACCAACCCCTCCCCGCTCCTCCAGCCACCGCCGCTTTCCCCCCCACCGGGGCTCGGCACCTGCCGGGCTGCGCTGGGGTCCCCCCGCCGCTCCCCCCCGCCTCCACTACCCGCCGTCACCCCCCTCCCCGCAGCCTCGGCGCCGGGAGCAGCAGGTCCCCGCCGGTTCGGCCGGAGCGCTGCGGGGGTCGCCCGGCGGAAAAACTCGGCCGGTGCAAAGGGCATCGAGGGGGGTGGTGTGGGGGGGTGTCCCCGCTGTGCCCCCCTGTGCCCAGTGCTGCCCTCGGTGAGAGGCACCGGGAGGGGGTTTGGGTCCCCCCCATCGCTTTTTACCCCCCATAAGTGGGGGCTTTTGGAGCCCACCCTAGTTTGGTGACAAAGTTTTGAGCCTTTTATCTGCAGAAAAGGCCTGGATCTCGTGGAAAAGGGGTGAGATGATGCAAACTTGGGAGTCAAGCGAATGATTTCCCCGCATGGTTGAGGCCTTTTTGGGAGACGTGGCCGGGATCTGGCTGCTTGCCTCCCGTCCGGTCCCAGGGATGCAGCCCGGGCAGCATCCCAGGTCCGGGCTCGCCATGGAGCAGACATCCACCATCCCATTCACCATGGGACTGGGGCAACTGGGATGGGGCTGAGCACACACCAAAGCCCCACACACCATTTCTGAGGATGCCAACACGCCTTTGACCCCTCCGTGCTCCAGCCTTGTGGGCAGCACGTGTTGCATTTTTAGGGGGAAACATCTGCTTTACGTAGGGAACTTCAAAAGTGGTGATTTGTGAGTCAAACTGGAAGCGGGAGAGACTGATTCACCATCTCTATGGATGGGGCAGGACGGGGGGGTCAGAGATCTGGCACAGGGATCTGGTGCCCGGGAAAGAGGGACAGAGCTAAGGCGATGGACGCTTTAGAGTTTCCCCTAAATTTCCCTTAAATCAGTAAAAAAAGAGAAGAAACCTGACAGTGCTGTGTTTATCTGCCTCGTTGTGCCACAGCCACCACTATGGCTGCATCCTGGTGCTGGCCTAGATGTGCTGGGCACAGATGGACTCTACTGGGAAGGTTTTGAAGCCTCTCATTGCTCCTCAGGGTTCATGGACAAGTGGTTTTTTACCCCAGGTAATAGCAGAGAGCTCAGAGTGGGGCAGTGACCAGAGCCCTCCTCACCTGCCCTCCCCAGGACTCTGCTGCCATTTGCTGGGTTAAAATGGAACTTGTAGATCCAGGTTCGTACCCCTGGAACAACCACCCAGGTTAAAATGTTCCTTTGGTGCCCCACCTGTCACCAGGCTCAAGGGCCACAGCGTTTGGTTTGGCAGCGGTTCCTTCCGTGGCTTTCTCCTCTTTTGTCACAATGGGAGTTGCTAGTGACGCACGGGGAAAGGTAGTGGGGGCAAAATTCTGGAGAATTCTGGCAAATGAGGCAAATTTGCTATTGCTTTCGCTCGGCAGCTCCAAGAAAGATGCTGCTGATGTCTCATGGCAATGCTGAGCCAACAGCCACTGCCTCCAGCAAGATGCTGATGCTCTTGTCCTTGCAGGGAGGTTTTGGTAGTTCCACCCCTTGTGATCCCATCCTGAACAAGCCCAAATCCAGGTGCTGGGCCATGGGGAGCAATGGGAACTGCACAGTGCATGTCCTTGGGGAGCCTCATGTCATCCCGTCCCACAGGAAACCCCTTCTTCTAAGGGGTTCTGCCTTTCAGGGATGTGGATGAGGGGTGACCACCTCGTTGGGCCTTGGAGAGCCAATATCCCGTTACACAAGCTTCTCCTTGAGCATGGATTGTCCTCCCCAGCTCTAATTCTTCCTGGCAGTGCAAGTGGTTATGGGACAACAAAAGAGGTTTGTGCCTCCAGGGGAGAAATAAGAATGCAAATATCTTTGGCATGAAAAAAACAAAGGCGATTTACTCCTTGGTATTTCTTGTCAGTGCTCTGCATCTGTCTCTGCTTCACCTTCTCATTCCTTTCCTTCCCAAGGCTTTGGGGAGCGCTGGGGGCTGTGGGAGGGATGGGGCTGATGGCTGCAGCCTCCCCAGCCCAGGGCTTCCCAGCTCTGCTATAAAATCCTTATTTCCCCATGTTGTTCACCCATTTTGGGGGGGATTTCCCCTGCTGGCCTCGAAGAAGGATGCTTTGCCCCAGCACATCCATTTAGGGTCTGGCAGCAGCTTCCACCAGGACGTGCTTCTCCATCTTCCCAGGGAGTGCTCCCAGCCCGGGTGTAAAGCACAGGGAAGGAGAGCAAGAGTCCCATCCATGGGCATAAATCAGGCAGGAGCTGGAGAACAGGGCGGGCTGCAGGCAGGGAGGGAGCGCGGGGGCCCCGCGTTCTGCCGCCGGATGGGTCAGGGACTTCCAGTTCATTTATTCTGCCGGGGTTCGCCCAGCCCTGCTCGGCATGTGTAATGTTTGCTCTGAAAGACCCAGCAGCTCGATGGGGGAAAAACATTCTCCTGTCTCGGGAGCTGGCAGAAGTCCTAGTAAATCTGCACAAGTATGTTTTGGTCGGTGCTGCTTATTCTGCTAGGGGAGTAAACTATTCCAGGCGAAAACCTTTTCCTGGAATCAAGTCTTGACTCTATTCAGAGCATTGTCAGGACGGTCGTACCGGGAACGGGGCTTTGCTGGTAAACATGCTGGGGCTGAGGAGGCCTAACGGGGCGGGCACGGAGCTGGTGGCCCACAGACAAACCCCTCGCAAGGCACCTGCTGGGCTTGAATCAAAAATACAGCCCATGCGTGGTTAAGTTGCAAAGAAAACACTGATTTTTTTCTGGCCCCTGCCGGGATGTGCCAGCAGCAATCCCTTCCAGGCTGCGGCTGGACATCCCCTGCTGGGATCAGCACCGTGGGGACATGTCCCCATCCTGCATCACTTGATAGCTGAGGGGTCAGTGCACAGCTTGAGCCGTCGCTTCTCCTCTCCTGCCTCAGTTTCCCTGGCACAAGAGGCGATGCTGAGAGCCTGGGGTGGTCCTGGGAGAACAGCTCCGGTTTGAATTTCTCATCTCCTGCTGCTTCCTTATCTCCTCGCAGCTGGAAGGGGATGCCTGCCAGGGTTTTGGGAGGGAGCCAGGGATGTACGTGCGGGTTTGGGCCGGAGATCAGAGCTGGGGTGTGAGCCCCGGGGGCTGGCTCGGCACAGCCGGGAGGGCTTCAAAGGGCGGCAGGTTTCTCTGGGCTCCAGCCGCTGCTGTGCTCTCCAGGCAGGCGTGAAAATGTGAAAGAATGTGAAAAATGTGAAAATGATCGCGCTGGCCCCAAGATTTGTAAACTTCTGGTTAATGTGTAATTAATACGTGATAGATACTCCCCGGCGCTGGGCTGGCGGCAGCTCAGTTGGTGGTGGTGGCACAGCCCGTGGCGGTGACATCCCCAAGCCAAGAGGCATCTCCCCACCCCTGCCCTGGGCTCAGCCCCAGGGTGTCCTGAGCAGCTGATTGGAGCAGCTTTGGGGCTTTTCTGAACTGGTTTATCTGGTTTTGGCTTATCCTTCATCTTTCTGTGGAACCGCCTTGGCTGGCTTGTAAAAATTGCACTTTTATTTGTTTAATTCTTCCCTGGTACAAGGTGGGTGCTGTGAAGCCCAGGTCTGAGCGATGCTGGGGTGAGGACCATGGTGCTAGTGCTGGTTGTTCAGAGTCCTTGTTCCTGGGTGATTCTGCTCAGGTAGCTCAAGGAGCTGTAACCACCAGGGCAGTATTTTCTGCTTGGTACAAAGTGAGAGGCTGCCACAACCGTGTTCCCACCATAGTCAGCCTGGGGAAATCTCTTCTGAGTCACTGATTTTTTGGGAAAATGGTTCTTTAGCTCCGTCTGTAGCAATGCAATAGAGAGGCAGAGATGTTGCTGAAGCACAGGTCCTCTCAGGGTGGTGAGTGGGGACCTGGGCTTGTCCCAGGGAGGCTCCTCACAATCACAACCTGCAGAGGACATGCACAGCTTGGACTCATCCAGGAATTCAAGATC
This sequence comes from Brachypteracias leptosomus, assembly GCA_013401335.1. Taxonomy (NCBI): domain Eukaryota; kingdom Metazoa; phylum Chordata; class Aves; order Coraciiformes; family Brachypteraciidae; genus Brachypteracias; species Brachypteracias leptosomus. Next base: position 396,341 of record VYZX01026628.1, read on the forward strand.
AAAAGGGTCAGAGAGGTGCCTCTGCCAAGGAGCTCGCTGGGGTTGGTGCCAAAGGACAACCTCGTGCTCCACAGGGCTTTGGACGTGCTGTGGACGAGGACAGTTCTGCAGGATCCTGGCAGGAGCCATGCTGGCACATCCCACCTTCCATGGGCCGTGTTCCACCTCTCCTTCAAATGGCCTCTGAGGACCAGAGATCAAGAAGTTTTGCCTGACTCTAATGCATAAATTCCAGCCCTGGATGACTTTCCCCTGTAATTTTGTGAGAAGAGGGTGTCCTTTGAAAATGGTTTTGTTTATGTTTGCCCTGTCATCTTGGTGTCCCTCCCCAAAGTAAATGGAAAGGATGGAGGTTTGTGGGTTTGGCTGCCTTGGGTTCTGCTGGGTGGCTGCAGGTGCTGCTGGGGGGTCCCCAGAGCATGTTGGGTGGTGTGGGGACCCCCCCAGGGACAGGATGGGATCCTGGTGCTGTGTGGAGGATGCTCAGAGAGGCAGGGACTTGGCACAGGGACCATGCTCAGCCTGGTGAAGGGTGCCAGGAGCTGCTGGACACCAGCGAAGGTGCTGGAGGGTAGGATTATGTGGTGTGGCTTCCTAGAAAGACTGAGCACCACTCACCTTAGGCATGGCTCTGCTGGGATGGTTATGTGGGGCTCAGATGGACTTTGTCCCTTTATGTTTCCTGGTGCTGGATGATCTGCTCCATTCCTCTGTGAAGGACTGAGATGGGGCTGAGGTCACCCACAGCCGTGCTTGGGTTGATCCATGCTGTCCCTGTGGAGCTGGTGGCTCAAGTCCATGCTTTGCTTGGTCCAACTGGGCTCAGCCCCTGCATGGGGGGGTTGGACTGGGGCGGGGGTGCTCCTTTCAAACCCCCTTCCTGAAAGAAACCCCAAGGGCTTCCCAAAGAAACCCCAAGGGAATTTTGTAGGGGAAAATAAAGGTGGTTTAGCCACCACCAGACATGTCCAGATACCCAACCTCAATTCTTCTTGCTGTTTGGCAGTTCAGGGCACGAGGGATGAGCTGTGGGTTTAGAGGCTGCAGAACAGGAGCTGGGCTCATGCACTTTGTTGGGGCAGGGCTGGGCAGCCTCTCCCACCACTCAGCCCCCTCTCGCTGCTCAGCCCCTCAACCCACTGTGTCCTGCCCCTGTTAATTAATGTACCAAGAGCTTCGAGGTCCTTGAGTGGAGGTTTATAAGTGGATGCTCTGGGCTATGAATTATGGATGGAGCCCCATCCCTGATCACTGCTGTGCTGTGCCAACAGTTCTGAAGCTGCTGCTCTGAGCGACAACCTGAAGCTTTTAAAGATGCGAACAGTGGAATCTGGGGATAATTTGCTCTGGCAGCTACAAACCTCTTGGCCTACAGATGGGGCTCCCTGTATTCCCTCTCCTGCCTCCTCCTGTCACCTTCTCTTTTGTTTGCTGGTATTCCCTTCTCTCCTCACTCTCCCAGTTTGTCTTGGTGGATGTTGTCCTGCTTGGCTGTGTTGACCATCCCAAGGGAGCTGCATCCCCCACCTGGGCACAGGTCCCCACACCATCCCCATGCCCAGTGTGTTGCTTCTTATGCAGGGCTCAGTGGGGTTTTGGCCAATCTCTGCAGCTTCATCTCCCTTTGGACATTACTTTGTGCTCAAGACCTTGTGTTTCATGGCTCCATCTCCACTATTGATCTTTGGGGTGTTTGTCCTTGAGCCTCTCCACCAATGGAGGCCAGATCCTGCCCTGAGCATCCCTGTGTGCTTAATCCTGCCAGCCCAGGTATTTGTGGGGTTTATTGCTTTCTGGGTTGCCTGAATTCCTGCATTCCTGCCTCTGGGACCAGTGCCTGATGGTGTCAGGGCTGTGCTGCCTGCTCTGACCCGCGGGCAGGAGTGGGGCAGTGGGAGCAGAAATAAATTTTAAAAATAGGCTTTAGAATCTTGTCTGTTGCTAGAAATGAAGGTAGGACCCTGCACATCCCTCAGGTGGGAGCCCTTGGCAAGCCAGGAGGGAGCAGGGCTAGAAACCATGCCAGTGATGGGTGTGGGAAAGGGATGCTTGTTGCTTCCAGTCCTTCCCAGTTGAGCCATGGGGAGCCAGGCAGCAAAAATACAACCTCAAAGGCAAAGTCTTGGTGTCTGGCTAAGCCGCTCTGCCCTGGAATGGGGTGCAGGAGGGTTCTGGCAGGTCCTGATTGCATCTTGTTTCTCCTGCACAGGGGACGCTGTGGCCGTGCAAGGTGAAGAATGGACTGAGCACCACCAGTGGAGCCACAGCAGTTATTTATCACCCAAAGCAAGGGAGGCCAGAACTTCAGAGAGCTGAGGAGCAAGGTCTGCAGGGAAAAAGGTGTTTGTTGGACACAAACATCCCCCCCAGCTGTGGAGGGGAGCGAGGAGCTGCTGCTGCAGACCGAGCACACTTCTGGAGGGAAAAATACCACTTGGGTTTGGTGTCTAATTAGATATTTACCAGGAAGGAAGGAAAGGTAAAAATAGAGTGACAGTGACTTCAAAGGGTGTTTTTGACTTCTAAGAATAACACCTTTGCTGGCACTGATTTCAGGAATATTAACTGTGCTTGGGTGTGAAAAACAGGAGATGTTGGAGCTCGGTCGGTAGCCAAGGGAGCAAACCCTGACCCCCCAGACCCCTTTGTGGGAGCAGCCAAGGAGGGGACGTTTGCATCGCTGAAAGGGCCTGTGGAGAGCTCAGCTGCACCCCTGGGGACACCACGGAGGGAGCTTGGGGAAGACAAAGCCATCCATGACCCAGCGTGGGTGAGAGAGGATGTTCAGCACCATGGGGACCCCCTCCCCGTGGGTGATGCTGGTGGTGGCCACGGTGCTGGCAGGGATCTCAGCTCCCTGTGTGGCACATGGACAGCCCAACTTCATCGTCATCCTGGCAGATGATGTGGGCTGGGGAGACCTGGGAGCCAACTGGGCAGAGACGAAGGAGACGCCGCATTTGGATGAGTTGGCAGCTGAAGGGATGAGGTAACGTTGGTCCCCCCTCCCCAACCCTCTCCGAGCATCCCTCTCCCACAGCAAAGGGGAATTTGCTCCTGTGGGGCTGGCAGGCAAAGGGATTTCATTGATGTGTGTGGGGAGGGCGGCCAGAGCTGGGCACCTTGGGGTGAACATCCATCCATCCCCACTGGGACCTGCAACCTTCATCCCCAACTCCAGACCCTCATCCCTGGGGCAGAAGGGGACACATGGAGGGGAGCAGGGAGGGATGGGGCAATGTTAGACCCCCAGCTAGTGAGTGAAGGGTCCTTCTGTCTTCTAGGTTCGTGGATTTCCACTCGGCTGCCTCCACCTGCTCCCCATCCCGTGCCTCTCTGCTCACGGGACGGCTCGGGGCGCGCAACGGGGTCACCCACAACTTTGCCATCACTTCAGTGGGAGGCCTTCCCCTCAACGAGGCCACCCTGGCCCAGGTCCTGCGGGAGGCTGGGTACAGCACGGGGGCCATAGGTAACACCCACCCTGCCAAGGGGGCATCTGGGGTGGGAGGTGGTGGGGTGGGGATTAAGATGCTTGTGTCCATCCCTTGCCAGGGAGATAAATGAGCAATTAAAGTCTAAAGGATCACGTGGGAGACATTTTGCACCCCCTCCTTGGGTTTCCCAATGCCAAGCTTAAAAATCTTCGTTCCCAAATATATCCTATTACCTGAAATTCAGGCTGGCCCCAGTTCTCCATCTAAGCTGTGATTGCTTCACCTCACCAGGGCTGCTCTGGGTTTTCCTTAGCAAACAGGACTCTGCACAGCAGCTCAGCATCCTGCACCCCACACCAGTGTGATGCCACCAGTGCCACTGGCCCTGTGGGCACCCTCCTGTCACCATGGGTGCCCTCGACCCACCCCAGCCCCAGCTGGCAGCGAGCCCTTTGCACCTGCAGCTTCTGCTGCTTGTGCACGTCGAGCAGGCAGAAAACCCTTTGGTTTCTCCTTTTCCCAAAAGTTTTTGCAGCTCTCCCTCTCAGATTGATGGGAGCAAACATGTGCTGGAGGTTGGAGGATGAAGCTGGTGGGTTGGGAGGGGTTAAAAGGTTGTCTTCTCTGAACACAAAAGAGTGGAAGAGCCTTTCAGAGCTGGAGATGGGTCGATTGGCACAAGCACCAGATACCTTGTGCATTTTTTCTGAGTTTCTGCATAAAAAAGGGACATTCTGGAAATGTGGCCAGCACAAACAATTTCTTGCTGCTAGATTAAAGCCCCCAGCACTGCGGGTGCCTTGTGGGTGGTGGCTGGTGGTGGCTGTAGCTGTGTTAACCTCTGAAATGATGTTCTGTGGCTTCCATGCAGGCAAGTGGCACCTGGGACACCATGGCCAGTATCACCCCAGCTTCCGTGGTAAGGGCTGCACTGGTGGGATGAGCTGAGCACCCCGTGGTCACCTTGTCCCCACTGACACCCTTGCTTGCCCTTCAGGCTTTGACTACTACTTTGGGATCCCCTACAGCCACGACATGGGCTGCACAGACACCCCTGGATACAACCTGCCCCCCTGCCCACCCTGCCCGCGGCACGGAGCGGCTGCCAGGTATGGGGGTGTGGGGGGGTTCCAGTGCTGGCACTGGGAGGTGGGTGTTTGCACCAGCATCCCCAGCCCTGAGAGCTGCCCTTTGCTGGGGTCACCTCCCATTATGCTTCATGCTCCCAGTTTCCCCAGGGTACAGCTTGGGGAGGTGGGTCAGTCCCTGGAACACCTTGTGGGACTTTGGATTGTCCCTTTTCTTGGCTTTTTGCGGAGCCAGGAGAACACCCAGACCCTGATCCTGCTCCCACACCAGTCCCTGCTCTGGTGATGACCGTGGGGTGGCTTCTTCCCAGCAGGGTGGTGAGGAAGGACTGTTACACGGAGGTGGCCCTTCCTCTCTTTGAGAACATCACCATCATCCAGCAGCCCGTCAACCTCAGCAGCCTGGCAGCTCGCTACGCCGAGGAGGCAGCACAGTTCATCCAGAGGGCCAGGTGAGATGCCACCCACTGTCCCCTGTCCCCTTCACCCCCAGAGCTTGTGGGGCACTGCAGGACTCTTCTGTGTCACGTTGGTGTGATGCTGGGGGGATGCATATTGGGTGATGCTCCTGGGGAGCAGATCTGGGGTCTCCGTGGCTCACTAGAGGAGGGAGAAGCCACCAAGGCTGTCACTGGTGTCATGCAGGGCTCACCCTGGAAGCCTTCTGTTGCATCTTCTCTCTACAACTACCTAAAAGGAGGTTGTGGTGAGGCTGATGTTGGTCTATTCTCCCAAGTAACTAATGACAGGACAAGAGGTGATGGCCTCAAGTTGCACCAGGGGAGGTTTAGATTGGACATTAGGAAGAAGTTCTTTACTGCAAGAGTGGTCAGGGACTGGCCCAGGCTGCCCAGGGAGGTGCTGGAGTCACCATCCCTGGAGGGGTTCAAGAATCAAGTAGATGTGGTGCTTCCAGACATGTTCTAGGGGTCAGGGAGATGTTGGACAAAGGTTGGACTTGATGATCCTAGAGGTCCTTTCCAACCTAAATGATTCTGTGATTCTAAAGGGATCATGTGTGTTTAAAACCATCATTTAGAAGGAAGGTCAAAGCCTCTGAGGTGGGCTGTGCCTCCTTCCTGGGGGTAAGGTGCAGTGAGATCCCAGCTGGCAGGGATGGGAGGGGTAGAAGGAATTGCTGCCAGCTCTCTGTCCTCCATCCCTTCTTTGTGGTGGTACCAGGAGAAGTGGCAGTGGGATCATGGAGGTGCCTCTGTGGGTGGGAGGTGCTGGTGGGGTGCAGGAGTGGGCACTGAATGAGTGCCCACAGCAGCTCCAGCAGTAGGACCAGAGCAGCACCCAGAGGTGTTTAAACCCACCTCAAACACGGGGTTTGATCCATTTTGGGGATAAAGTGCTCCTGGATCCCTGGGCTTCGGGATCTACCTGCTCCAGCCACGCAGGGACACGAGGAGGTTCTTCCCCCAGGAGCAAAGCGGCTCCTCCGAGATGCTGACCCCAGAGCCCTGCTGAGGGTTGTGTAATTTTAATCCCTATTACTGGTGGATTATGAGCTGTGACTTTGCAAAACACCTCCCAGCAGCACTGCTCAGCCCTGCCAGGGCCCATCCCAGGATAACACAGACCTGGGGGAGCACCATGGCTGGGGGGGGAGCAAACGAGGGGCTGGGCAGGGAAATACCTTCTTATAAGCTAAGCCTGGGTGCTGTTTTTCTCATGAAATACCTATAATTTATCCCATTTTGGTACCAGGAATCAGTTGAGTGTCACCCAGCAGCATGGTCAGGATGTCCCAGCCTGTCCAGGGTACCCAGGCACTGGAGTAGCAGCAGCCACCCCTCCCCTGATGCCACCCCCCAGCCCTCCAGGCTGCGAGATGCTCTTGGGCTGGGAAACCAAATGTGTGAGCTCCAGGTTAATAGGAAAAACCCTTTAAAGTCCCAGTAGTATTTCGGGGTTATCTGCGTTCACGGGGAACAGGATTAAGCAGGTGCCTGCCTTTTCTTGCCTTCTCCTTGAAGGCTGGTTCCAGTTCCCCTCTGCCTGACTCACTCATTACAGGGCAACAAAGGAACACCGGATTTGTCAGCTCAGTGTTTTTTTAACCAGTCGTGTCAAGGTTGAGCAATTCCTGAGACTTGGCTCCAGCCTGGGATACTTGGAGTGCACTGAGCATGGGGGCAAAAGTCAGGGACACTTGTCTGAAGTTATTGATTGGCCTCATCTGAAGGGTTGTGTCCAGTTCTGGGCCCTCCAGTTCAAGAAGGGTGGGGAGCTGCTGGAGAGGGTATAGCAAAGGGCTATAAAGGTGATTAGGGGATTAGAACATCTCCCTTGTGAAGAAAGGCTGAAGGACTTGGGGCTTTTTAGCTTAGAGAAGACAAGACTGAGGGGGGATCTGATCAATGCTTATCAATGCTTAAAGGGTGGGGGTCAGGAAGGTGGGGCCAGACTCTTGTCAGTGGTGCCCAGTGACAGGACAAGAGGTAACAGGCACAAACTTGATCATAGGAAGTTGCGTCTGAACATGAGGAGGAACTTTGAGGTGGCAAAGCCTGGCCCAGGCTGCCCAGAGAAATGGTGGAGTCTCCTTCTCTGGAGAGCTTCCAAAACCACCTGGACACTGTGTCCTGTGCACCCTGCTTTAGGTGAACCTGTTCTGGTGCTCCCAGGTGGGATGAGAGCCGGGGGAAGCAGCTTCTCCTGCTCCAGGGTCTGTCATCCCATGGAAAAAAGTGCTGCAAAGCCTTTGGCAGCAGTGGTTTGCAGGGGATGCATCAACACCCCTTGACCCCCGTGTCCAGGGTGCTGGGGGGAGGCTCTGGGAAAGGATGCAGCAGCTCTGGGCGGGATGGGAATGGGATCTGCTCATTTTCCACCCCCAGGTGGGTGACGAGTAGAGGAAGGAAATGTTGAAACACACGTCGGAGAGGCCTCCAAAGCTTTCTGGAGACAGTGATGGGGCAGCCAGAGCCGGGCGCGTGCGCGGGCTGGGACACGTCCCTGGGATCCGGCCCCTCCTCGCCACTCACCATCCCACCCTTCCCTTTGGAGATCTCTGAGGAAGAGCAGCCCTCGTTGGAGGGGATAAATATAGCTGTAAACAAGAAAACAGGACGTGTCCTCTGATGGTTTCAAAGCAAACAGGCTGTGGGGCAGCACACGACGGGAGAACGTGCCGCGCTCCCCGGCCGCGGCTGCTCGGGGTCGGTCGGGGCATCCTTCTGCTGCTCATCCTCAGCTACAGTCACCAGGACAGGGGGAAAAGGGCCAAGATGGGCCCTGTGGGAGAGGGGAGGGAGGTGGGTGGGTGCCAGGGGTGCAGGGGTGCTTGGCTGGCAGATGGAGAAAGGGGTGAACCCATCCCGAAAGGATGGACAGTGGACAGTGGGGAGGGTTTAGGCAGGAGCTGTGGAGAAGTGGTTCATTCTGGGCTGAGCATCCCCCCTGCAAGGGGAGTGGGTGTCTGGAGGGTTTGCAGATGGTTGATGCAGTTTTTCCCTAGGGAGCTGTGGCAGAGGCAGGGGTGGCTGCAGGGTTCTGGGGAGGAAAACCACTGCTTGGCAAAGCCACCCCCTTGGTGATCTCCTGCCACCTTCCCCAACCCAACTGAACCTTCTCCCCTTCCTCCCTGCACAGCGACAGCGGCCGCCCCTTCTTCCTCTACCTGGCACTGGCCCATATGCACGTCCCCCTGGGGATCCCCCCCCAGCCCCCCACCCCGGGCAGGGGCATCTACGGAGCTGCCCTGAGTGAGATGGATGCCCTGGTGGGACAGATCAAGCAGGTCATCGACAGCCACGGGAAGGGCAGGACACTGCTGTGGTTTGCAGGTACCACAGGAACCCCGGGGGCTGAGAGGGCTGGGGGTGATGCTGGTGGCTGCACCATCCCCATCCCCATCCCCGGGGCTTGCGGCAGGAGCTGTTTGTCCCCTGCCCTTGGTGCTCCTGGTGGCTCTGTGGATGGGGAGCCAGCAGCCAAGCTGCTTGGGGCCATCATGTTGCAGGGATGGGAGTCCTGGGCTACTGTGGCCACCTTGCCACCCCACTTTGGGGCTGAGCCAGCAGGGCTGTGCCTAATTAAACCACAAATCCTCGTTCATTAAGAAGCCCAAATCCCCTCTGGCTGAGCAGCCTCCCTAATGAGGATGTTTTGCTGCCGAGGACAGGAACCACACTGCTGCTCATTAACACCCAAAGCTGGTGGCAGCTCCCCCCCCTGCACCCCAGCTCCTCTCCAGCCCCTCACCCAGGACTCGGGCAGCCCCAGCCCTTGTAAATAAACTTTTAGAAAGAAAACTAAATAAAACATGCTGCTCTTGCTGATGTGGGATGGGAAGGAGGGAGGGGGGGTTCACTTGTCCTTCCTCACCCTTCATTGCGGAGGTGACCCCCAATCCTGGTGATGCTCATGGGGACATTTCTTTCTCTTGCAGGTGACAACGGCCCCTGGGCACAGAAGTGTGAGCTGGCTGGACACCTGGGGCCATTTGTGGGGGCCTGGCAGAGGCAGCGAGGTAACTGGGGGGGTCCCTGTCCCAGGGGTGCAGGGGGGCTGCTCCACAAAGCCCATTGAGGAGGACACAAGGAGCATTTCCCCCCGAGCTCATCCTCTGGCTGCTGACCCAGCTGCCTCACCTTGAAGACACCCAAGAATGAGTTTTGTCTTTCAAGCACTCAAGTTTTCCCTTAAAACCACTGCTGGGGGGGGCTGGAAACCCCCAAATCCCTGTTACCCTGCAGGTCAAGGCTGCTGGTCAGAGAGTTGAGATGCTCTCACAGCCCAAGCATTGGGACCATTCTCTTCAGCAGCCCCCATCCCCACCCCACCCTGAGCAGAGCCCTCCCAGCACTGCAGGACTTTGCTTTTCTTTCTCTCCACCATTTGTTGGCATTTTTTTTTCTTTTTTTTTTCCCCTGCCTTTTCTCCTTTTCCGGCCAAGCCATCTGCTCGGTGGGTTTCAGAAGCATGAGTCAGGCATTTCCCACTTCTGCTTGTCTTACGCAGCATCAACGCGCGCCGGGCTCGGTTCCCCTCTTTGCTCAGGGTCAACCAGGGGGGGTGGGGATGGGTTTGGGGGGGGCCTCTTCCCTCCTCCACTTCCTGACACCCGGGCCTTGCAACCCTGGCTGATTCCCTGGGCAAGCTCTGCCGTCGGGCTGGCTGGTTTTCCCGTTCCCAGAGCCCTTCCAGGATGAAATCCTAACCTTAATTTTTTATTTTTTTTTTTTTTCTCAGTAAACAAACCCCGCTCATGACCTGGGTTGCTCTTGAGCAACCGCTGGTCACAAGCTGAAGCAGATGGTCCAGGCAGTGCAGCGTGCGGGAACAAAGCTCAGGAAAACACATCCCCTTTCCACCCCAAAACACCCCGAGCCCCGGCTGTGGAGGGGAGGCTGGGCTGGCACGGTGCTGGGAGCTGGCTGGAAATGCCACCTGGGAGGGATGACTTCTGAAATCCCTGGGCTGGATGTTTTGAAAGCCAGCCGGGGGTTGGTGTTGGCTGCTGGCTGGTGTGACACCAGTGTGGGTGCTGGGTGGAGGGATGCTCGGATGTCCCATCCCGGGTGTTGTCACCCCAAGAGAAGAGCAGGAGGGGAGAGGGGGACAGGCCCCTCTGGACTTCATACATTATACGCAGCTTAGAGTTTCCTTTTAGGGTCCAATCCAAATTCCAGGGATGTTTTCCATTGGTTACAGGTGGTCACTGGAGTTGGTCCTTGCTGGGAGAGAGCAGCACATCCATGTGTGCCACTCTCCTTATCTCCCACAACCCCCAAGCCCACTCAAAAACCCATCTCCCACCTTGAGGCCAAGAGCCCAGCAAGGGGGGATCCGGGATGGAAATGGAGTTTTGGGAGTGTGATGCATAGAAAAACCTTAAAACGCAGCTGCCTCATGGGGAGGATGAGTTATTTAATATAGGTGCAGAGAGGGGGATTGATATTAATTGCTATAATTGATCTCCTAGAGCAGGGGAAGGCAGCTCACCATGTGTGGGATGCATGTTGGAAGTGTTACGGTTCCAATAGCCACAAGAGCCCCTGGTGCTGTCTGTGTCCCACCACTTCAGGCCCCAAAGAGATGTTAACTGGGGAGAAAACACCCAAAACTTGGGTGGGGAGTGGGAGAGGTTGGGGATGTGCCTGGCCCATGCCAGCAGGATGGGAAGAGGGGGCAGAAGCCTTTTCCCTGGACTATTCCTCATGCTGCTGGCACCATGTTCTCCATGGCATAAGTGTCCTCCATGGCATAAGTGTCTTCCATGGCATATGTGTCATCCATGCCACACGTGTCCTCCATGGAATACATGTCCTCCATGGCCCACGTGTCCTCTCCTCTCTGGCTGCCTGGCCACAACAGATCACTTGGGAGGACAGGACCAGCCCAGGTGCCCACAGCATCAAATGGAGACTCTTGGAGAGACCAGACTGGGCTGGGGACCAGCACAGGGTCATGGAGGAGCTTGGGGTGGCTGTGCCACCGTGGGGACCTCTCCTGGCTCTTGGCTGTGCCCGGAGGAAATGGCTTTGGGCGAGCGCCGTTGCCATGCGCACGGTGAAAGGCAGGAGGACAAAGGCTGCTCCTGGGAAGTTCCCTCAGTGAATTGGGTTAGAGCTCTCGGGTTGCCCCATTCCCAGCCCCTTCCTCCCCCCTCCAGCTGCCTGGGGGGTCCTTTGGGCTGGAGCCACAACGGAGGCTCTCCAACAGCCTTCCACCCAGTTCAATGCTCAGTGCTCCCAGTTCAGCGCTCAGCATTCCCATTTTATTGCTCAGCATCCCCATTTCATTGCTCAGCACCCCCAGTTTGTTCCTCAGCACCCTCCTTTCAGTGCTCAGCATCCCAGGTGAAGGAAGGGACTGGGCAGCTTCCCTGCACCGTGCATCTCAAACCCAAGGGGATGTTTTGGGTGATGTCAGGGAAACAACTGAACAGGTTAATTAGCTGGCAGGAGGTATTTTTAACAAAGTGGGTTTCCAGCAGGCTGGGGGCTGCTGGTGCTTTCCTGCCTGCACATGGGGCCTTTCACAGCCCCTGGTATAAATTCCCACATTTCCCTCCTGCCCCATATTCTCACCCAGTGGATGGAGTAGTGGCAGCTCCAGCAGACGGCTGCATTTCCCATTGCTCACTGGAGCAGAGGAGAAACACAAAGCAGTGCCAAACTGAGCCTCCTTTCTGCTCCCTTTCCCTAATTTCTTTTAAAAACTCTTGTAACTCTTCTCCCTCCCCTGACCCAGCTCCCTCTGCAGTGCAACCATCTCCTTTGAGGTCATTTACTCCCTCTCTGCCTTTGAGTAGCTCCTTTCCCATGGGTGCAGAGCCCCTGGGCAGCAAGATTCTGAGCTCTGCCCTTTTCTCTTGCAGGAGGGAGCTCAGCAAAGCAAACGACCTGGGAAGGAGGGCACCGGGTGCCAGCACTGGCCTATTGGCCTGGCCACATCCCTGCCAAGAGGACCAGCCACGCTCTGCTCAGGTAGGGGCTGGGTGGCATCGGGGAGCAGGAGCTTTACCCCAGTTTGGAGGCACCCAGGTGACAATCAGGGTTTTGGCAGCAGCAACCACCATGCTGGTTGTTGCCAGCCTCGTGCCAGCCTCTACTTTTGTCCTCTCCCCAGCCTGTAAGACTTAATACTTGAGCAAAGAGGAGCTGAAAGGGGTTTTTGTGAGGCTGGTGCCTTGGCCCCGGCAGCGCGGGCTCCGTGTGCCTCCTGCCCGCGGCGGGCGAGGGCCTCCCGATAATTAAAAGATGACGATGTTCCCTCTCCCCACCAAGGAGCAGGGTCAGGCTTTGTGGTCTGTGAATGGCTTTATGTGGAGGAGGGTGCGGTTGTGGGAAAGGCTGGGCAGGGAGATGGGAGCTGGCAACCCCAGCAGGATGCGGCCGGGCTGGGAGGCTGCGAGGATCCGGCGGGAGCGGAGGGGAAGAGCTGCTGCCACCCACCCCTGACCTCACCAGGGACCATGGCACCACCCAGGGGTGCTTGGTGCAGAGGGGGTGCAGCTCTCCAGGCAGCGTTTGCACCACAAGCCCCCTTGGAGTGAATGCATTGGGGGGGGGGCACAGCCTGGTGGGATGCCACATCCCCTTTCGCCCCTTGAAACAATGGTGGACGTCAAGGTGGTGGGGTCAGGCGGGGTTGCTGGGAGTTGGGAAAGTGTCCCAGCTGCTGGGAACGGGTTCTGACTGGTAGGGCCTGGAGGGGTTGGGTGTTTCTAAAGTCCAGGAGATAAGCTGGAGCCATTTACTCACCACACGGCCTGAGGGCAGCTCTGGGAGCTGGATTTTTGCAGGTGGGGGAAGGTTTGAGGCATGAGCTGAGTCGTTGGCATCTGGTGGAGGGGATGGGGTGCACCCAGCACCCCTTGGGTCTCACCTCTAGACCTTCCCCCTCCAGGGGTGGGAGATGGATGGGCTGGGACATGGGGCAGAGCTGCCAACCTGTGCCTGCTTGGGCAGCCAGGGCAGGATTAATGCTGGTCCCCCCTGCCCCACCACCCTCCTTGCCTCTGTCCACGCTGCAGCCCCACCAAGCCCAGGCATCCCATTTATCTCCTCAGAGACCTTATCTCCTGCAATTCTCAGCTGCAGCCCAACAGGTTGGACAGCTGGAAATCCAGAAAGCCATTAGGAGCTGTGCTGCACCCTGGGTGCTTGGAAAACGGCTCTGCAGCTCTCTGGGGGTCACAACTTGTTTGGTGTCGTCCCCAGCACAGCCCAGCATTGCCATGGGGCCATGCCCAGCTGTGCAGGGTGGTGTCTGGCTAGCTCTGGCATCAGGAAGAGGTAACTCCTTCTTTGAGAGGCAGCACAGAGCCAGCCTGGGAGACATGAGCAATGGTTCATGCTCAGAAAGGTGTCCTCACGGTGATCCTGGCCATGGTCTGAGCTCTTGGGCAGGGGTTGTAGAGGGATGCAGAAGGATGTGGAGGGCAGAGGCTGGTTGGTGCTTGCAGGTGGCTTTTCTCTGCACCTCGATTCACCCTTGGGGACATCCGTCAAAGCACAAGCATGTGATATAGGGAAGTTGGAGGCTTGTGGGGAAGCCCAAGAAGCTTGGGAGGGAGTGAAATCTGTGCAGGTGTGGCTGGGAAAGCTCTGCACATCAGGAGTGACCTTCAACTGCTGGGATGCCCCAGGAAGGGCAGGGGCTGGGTGAGGACAGGCGTTCACCACCTGCAGGAGCCTCCTTCTGCCCCTGAGGTTATGAAAATATTTGCTGACAGCCTTTGCCATCGGGAGAAGAGCCTGTTCCTGGCCTCTCCCAGCATCGCTCAGCTTCACCTCCTCCCCAGCACAGCCAGTGATGGGTGAGCAAGAGTGAGTGTGCCCAGGGGGCTGGAGAAGCTGAAGCCAGCAGAGAAACGCTGATGTATCCTCATGGACCTGCACCTGCACGCTGGTTTCTGCCCCAAACTGCCTCGTCGGCTCTTCCTTAATTATATTTAATTGCCGGAGCCACCCGCCGTGCTCCTGCCCTTCCCTGCCCCAACCCAAAGTAGGTCAGTGGGGTGGTGAGGAAGCAAATTGGCGTGGGGCTGGGCAGGTTGGGCAAGCAGGGTGGGTGGTGGGGAGAGCTGGTTCTGCTGCCTGCAGCTGCCTGCACATCATGACCAGGCAGGGCAGGGCAGGGCAGGGCAGGGCAGCACTCACCGTGCCCAGGGTGCTCATGGCCAGGGCAGCATCCTGGGCAGCTCTGCCCCTTGGGATGTTGCCCCTCAAGCTCTTTTCCCTCAATATTCAGGGTGCTTGAGTGACTTTGTCTATTAATAATAAATAATCTCCCTTGGCCAGGGCAGGGGTTGGCAGCCTCTTTCCACGTGAGCATGACTTCTCCTCCTTGGCTTCTATGATGTGCCCACTGGTGGGGCCTTTGCTTTGATGCCAGCTTTGACCAAAATCCTATTTTCTCACGCCTTTTTCCATGGGTTACACCTACCCCCTACATCCAACCACCTCTGCCCTCCATCGAGTTGTCCTCCCACCTCGGCGATGGTTTCCATCACTCCCATCCACTGGGTTGGCATCACTTGGTGCAACCATGCGAGCACCCACCTGCATCGTGTTGGGGGCCAGATCCTGAGGGTGCTGAGCACCCTTGGTGGGACCAAGAGCCTGTGGCCAGGTCCTGCCCTGAGCTGCTCTTTCGGGTGGCCCTGAGCTGACCTCAGCGAGGTGCCTGCAGGGCTGTGCCCTCCCTGCCTTGGGTGCTGTGCGGAGCCAGGATTTTTTCAGCCCCTCCTGGCTCCCCCGGCTGCTGGGGCCGTCCCTGCCGTGCCGGGGCTGCTCTCAGCAGTGTTTGTTCTTATTTGTTCTCTCCGTCTCTTAGCAGCTAAATTAAACCTCGTTGAATGGGAGAAGTGGGAGCCCTTAAGCTCTGGGCTCTTTTTTCTCCCCGCTCAGGCAGCCGCCATCACACCCGGGGCAGGGGCAACATGGTGCCAGGACCTGGGTACCCCTGCTTGGGTGACCCGGTGTTTTCACCTCCTCCAGCAATTTTCTTGCCCTGATTGAGCCCCTGAGGTTTTGGCCCTGCTGAGCTGCGGGCGCAGGGATTCTGCAGCCAGAGGGACACAGGCTGAGTCCCCATCAGGCACTCAGCACTGGTGGCTCTGCCAGCTCATTAGCTCCTGTCCCATGACCTTGTCCCCAAGGATGTGTCACTTGGCCACACTGAGGTCCTGCTGGGGCTGTAGGACACCCCCAAGTGTGGGTGGCTCATTTTAGAGGTGTGGGGTCACCCCATGACCATATCTGCAATTGGTGGTGGCAGGGGAGACAGGGCACTTGTGCCTTGCACCCCATGGAGGGTGGGGGCTGCAGGCTGGGTGTCCTCACCCCACTGGAGTCAAACCCAGACCCCTCTGGGCAATGCATCTGGTGGAGGGAGCAGCTCATACCCAGGCTGTGCGAGGGGCTGGCAGCAAGGCTGGGGGGTCCCCATCCCACCCCAGCAATGACTTTGCTGACCCATGGTCCCTCCGTGCCGGCAGGTGCAGAATCACCGCGGCCGAGCTCCAGCTCCGTGGGAGCAGGTGGGAAAAAACCAGCGACTTTCCCCCTGTGCATCCCCAGGTGCCCAAGAACGAGCCCCAAGTGTCTCTCCTGTGGCCGAGGCCCTGGACAAACCCGAGCTGCTGAGGGTGGAAATGCTGACGGGCGTTTATGGTGGGAGTGCACAAAATAGCTCCGCTCTCATTTTCCATTCCGGCCGCGGCGGCTCGTGCTGCGCCAGGCAAAAGCCAGACCACATTTTCCTGGGGCGACGGGATCTGCTGGCATTGGCGGAAAAAGTCCCTGTGCTAGCACTTTCTCCAGAGGCTGACCTGCTGCCCTCCCCGTGTGTCCCCTCCGGGGAGGGGGGGACGGGAGGGGGGTGCCCGGCGGGTGTGGGATGTGCCGGGCACGGGGAGCAGCAGATCCTGGCTGAACCCGCAGCGCTTGGCGAGGAGCCGGCGCCGGGGGTGGGAGGTGTGTGAAGCGAGGGCTTGCCAGGGCCAGAGCGCTGCTTAAAACCAGTTTTAACCTTTTCTGCAAAGCTCAGCCCTTGGGGTGGGCGATGGGAAGTGGACACCCCCCACACACCCCCCTCCCAAGGCAACCCCCCCCTCCCAAGGCTTTCCCTGGCCATCCAGGCACTGAGAGCCGCCCAGGTGAGGGGCTGTGGGGTGCAGGTGGGCTTGGGGAGACCCTCCAGGGATCTTTGCTCCTTGTTCTGATGTAAACCACCTCTTTCCACAGCACCCTGGACATCTTCCCCACGCTGGTGGCCCTGGCTGGGGCGGCGCTTCCCCCAAACAGGCGCTTTGATGGCTTGGACGTGACCCCAGTGCTCTTCGGGTGGTCGGATGTGGGGCACAAGGTAAGGCAGAGCCAGCCCCCCCCCCAGGTGACATCCCCCTCCCAGCAGCAGGTCCTACCACCTCTGAGCTCAAACAGGTGAGCGAGGGGCAGAAAAGCTCCAAACTGGTGATGTGGACCCATGGGAGCATCATCCCCTGGACCCAGAGGACAGCTGGAGGTGGCTGGTGCTGCACCAAGGCCAGGCACAGGGTACTGGGGTAATTTTGGATTAATGAAGAGGTTTTTTATGCTTCATAAAAGTGAGATTCTAGGTGAAAATGCCTCTGCGTGCAGCCTGATGTTGTCTCGTGTGCCAGCCGGGCTGTGCCAGGGGGATGCTTGGGCTTGTCTGCCTGCATCCCTGTGGTACCCAGCACGTGTCCCCTTTCCAATGGGGTGGGAAAGGAAAGACCCCAGGGGCTCACAAGTTGGATCCACTTAATTTATCTTGCCACACCACAACATAAGGAAGCCCTCCTCCTCCTCCCACCTCCTGGGATGGGGAATGTGCCTGTTGCTGGCACTCAGGTGAGGCAGCCCCTTGCTCTGTCCACACAACAGGAGCTGCTGACACACCCTCAAAACCTGAAATCCATGGCCAGCAGAACAAGCAGCATGGCCTTGGGTTTTTCTCAGAGTTGCACAAGAGTTTTGGAGAACCAAAAGAAAAAGAAGAAAGAAAACAAAAAGTGGCTTTGACAGCGGCCCCACAGAAATAGCCTGAGTTTGCTCCCAAAGTCCTGTGAGCCCCACGAGCCAGCTCCCAGCAGGGCTCTTGGATTTGCTCTGTGTCCATCAGGGCTTTGGTATTTGCTCTGTATTTATGGAACCCTCAGTTGAACTGGGAGGTAAAGCAGGGAAGTGGATGGGACGTGGCCAGAAAGCTCCTCTGGGCTCCTCATGATGAACCTGCTCCTCCTGCCCACATGGGGCTGGGAGGGTTTGCTGGGAGCCATGATTTGTTGGGGATGATGGTTTGGTGGGGATGATGGTTTGCTGGGAGCAATGGTTTGTTGGGAGTGAAGGTTTGCTGGGAATGATGGTTTGTTGGGAGTGATGGTTTGTTGGGAATAATGTTTTTGCTGGGAATGATGATTTGCTGGGAGTGGTTTGCTGGGAATAATGGTTTACTGGGAGCAATGGTTTGTTGGGAGTGATGTTTTGTTCAATAGACAGGTTGCAGACCTGGGAAGTTTTCTTGGAAGGGTTCAAAGGAAAGAAGCTCCTTAATTATGCAGTAAATAAGAGATTTTCTTTGTGTGAGGTTTCATGAGACAGGTTAAGGAAGGTGGTTTTTGGTAGCCAGGGAGGTTTGAGGACCTTTCCACCCAGCTGTGCTGTTGAAGGTAACTCGGGGTGGAAACAGGGGGTAGGCAAAGCTTTAGGGCTGGAAGCAGATGGATTGGTGCAGTTCCGGATACCTTGGCTTCAGGGGCACTTCAATATTGGCTGATTTCTGCTTTGGAGCTGGTTTTTCTGACCAAGAGCATAAGGAGACTCTAGCTGGAGTTCCTCCTTGCACAGGCTTACACTGCACCCCCTCTTCCACTTCACACCCTTCATTTTTTCTTCCTAACACATGATTTTTAATCAAATTCCAGAAGTTTATTTTTTTTTTAAATTTACCTTGCAACGGACAGCAATAAAGGAAACTGAGAGTGCCTGGAAATCACTCCCCACCCTGAACCCTGGCATTTCTTGGGTGAATTACCAACCAACCCCCAAGATGGTGACCACATCCAGTCTGGGCAGCATCTTGGGGTGCCAGGGGCTGTGTGCCAGGGCTGGGCACCTGCTGAGGCACCACCAGGCTCACCAGCTGCGGATGCTGTTACTAAACCCAGCACTGCAGCTGCCTGCAACTGGAGCAGATGTTTCTCATTTTTAGCCCAGTGGAAATTTCTTGAATCACTTGAAAACTCAATTCCCAGGGAGGAAACCTCGAGTGACTCACCCCTCGATGAAGCCATTGGCTCTGCAGCAGATACTCTGACAGAGGAGCCTGCTGGAGCCTCCAGCTCACTTGTCTCCTCTCTCCCGTGTGCCAAAGCAGCCGTCCTGTGTGGATCAAGTGTCCTACATACCAAACAGGAGAGATTCGACCCACCCTTCCCTTCTCCCCTTCCTTCTCCCCCCATTCCGTGCTGGGAGGGCTGTTGTTAGGGCAGGGAGCGCTCGCACAGGGGGTGAGTCAGCGACTGGGGACTGGGGGGGGTGTTCCAGCACCTCACCTACCCCTGCAGCCTCTGCTCCACGTGAGCTCAGCCTCGGCTCGTGCCTTGCAGCGGTTCTGCTCCCTGAGATGTCCCTGCTGCTGGCTGAGCTGGGAGCACTGGGGGACAGGGGCAGTGGGGCAGTGGTGGGTGATTTAGAATCATAGAATTGTCCTGGTTGGAAGAGATCTTTAAGATCATGGAGTTCAACTATTCCCCAGCGCTGCCAGGGCACCACTGACCCATGTCCCTCAGCACCACATCTCCATGGCTTGGAAACCCCTCCAGGGATGGGGACTCCACCACTGCCCTGCCCAGCCTGGCACAGCCCTTGCCATGAAGAAGTTGTTCCTCAAGTCCAACCTCAACCTCCCCTGGTGCAACTTGGGTTTCCTCTTGTCCTGTCGCTTGTTCCTTGGGAGAAGAGCCCGACCCCACCTGGCTCCAACCTCCTTGCAGGGAGTTGTGCAGAGACAGAAGGTCTCCCCTGAGCCTCCTTTGCTCCAGGCTCAACCCCCCCAGCTCCCTCAGCTGCTCCTCACCACACTCCTGCTATAGACCCTTCCCCAGCTCTGTTGCCCTTCTCTGGCCACGCTCCAGCCCCTCAAGGTCCTTCTGGGAGTGAGGGGCCCAAAACTGAACCTGGTATTTGAGGTGCATAGAGCACCTGAGGCCATGGTGGGTCCTCCCTGCTCTGCTGAAAGCCCCTGCACCTTCGTGATCACTTTCTTGCAGTAGAATTGGTCTGAGGAGGTAAATTTAGGGGGTCAGGAAGGCACAAGAGAGGTGCTGGTTTTTGCCCTTTTGCTGTCACCGAAACTCAGTTGGTTGCTCAGAGTCCAGGGGCTAAAAGGTGTCCCTAAATGTGTGCAGGGGTGGGACATGCTCTCATTGGGGATGGAGCAGGTCTCACAGAGCAGGTTTTCCCTGCAATGGTCTGATGGGCAGTTTTCTCTTCTTCCTTCAGGTTCTGCTCCACCCCAACAGTGGGGCAGCTGGGAGGGCTGGGGAGATCGAGGCGCTGCGGCTGGCTCAGTACAAGGTGTTTTACACCACAGGTACCGTGTCCCTTTAGACATCCCAAAGTCTGAGGAGGAAACTTCTGGAGTTCTTGATTCCCTGTAGATAGAGGTAAAAACCAACTCGGGTTAATTCAAGCAAGACAAACCCAGGGAGGAGTAAGTGTCTGCTCTGTGTCTGCCTGTGGGGTTGTTGAAGCACTCTCAGACCAGCAGCAGGACCTGGGCCAAGGTGGGACTGGCCCAATGATGGTGATGGGTGAGAAGCACAGAGGAGAGCCTGTGACTCGAGTGTTTTTCTCTCCTTTTCCCCCTAGGAGGGGCGATGGCTTGTGATGGGAGCACTGGGCCAGCAGAGCACCACCAGCCACCCCTCATTTTCAACCTGGATCGTGACATCCCAGAGCAGGAGCCTTTGGCTGTGGCATCCAGAGAGTACCAGGCAGTGCTGCCTGCAGTCAGCAGGGCTTACACCCAAGCTCTGGAGGACATCTCCACAGACAACATCTCGGTTGCAGATTACTCCAAAGACCCAGCTGTGGTCCCCTGCTGCAATGCCCAGCACGTGGCCTGCAGATGCCAAGCTCCTGGGGCTCTCCTGGACCATCCCATGGAACTAAGAGCAACGAGGCTTTGTCTCTAAGCAAATAATTGCTCAGGCTGCTCCTTTCCCAAGTCTGGTTTCTGTGAATGGGACCATTGTGGACACTGGCTCCAGGCTGGAAGTTGGCTACAGAGGAGAGGGATGGAGGTCACGGAATCTCAGCGTGGTGGAGGTTGGAGGGACCTCTGGAGATCATCTCCTCTGCTAAAGCAAGGTCACTCAGAGCAGGGTGCCCAGGATCACATCACAGAATCACAGGATCATTTAGGTTGGAAAGGACCTCTAGGATCATCAAGTCCAACCTTCATCCAGCATCTCCCTGGCCCCCAGACCACGTCTTGAAGCACCACGTCTACTCATGTTTTGAACACCTCCAGGGATGGTGGGTTTGGAATCTCTCCAGAGGAGGAGACTCCACAACCTCTCTGGGCAGCCTGGGCCAGGCTTGGACACCCTCACAGCAAAGAAGTTTCTCCTCATGTTCAGATTTCCCCTTTGCTCTGTGCTAGGACCAAGGAGGTGAGTTAGTTGTGGGTTTGTGTGAGCACACAGAGGGTCTGCTGCAGAGCAGGACACTGCAGCACCTGGTGGCTCTGGGCACATGGAAGGAGACAGGATTTTGTAGGGCTCTTTAGCTGAGAAAGAGCCAGGTCTTGGATTAAAACTAACTTGCATGAGAGCTGGCTTTGGGAGAGAATTCCCCTAGGAAATTCTCTTGGCTTTCTTCTAAAGTGGACCTCCCAGGAGCATGGTGTGAGCACAAGGCAGGGGAGGAAGGGCCCAGAGCCTCTGAGCCTTCTGGTGCTGAGAACCTGGAGGTCCATGGCTGCAGAGAGACAATTCCTGGCTGGCATGAGGTGAGTGCCCTGGGGAGCAGAGCCCCTGCCCCACCAGCTGCCACAGGAGCTTCATTCATGGAGTGATGTTCAAGACCCAATGATCTGTAAAAGAAAGCAGGTCCTGGGCTCTCCCTCCCCATGGACAGTGTGCTCAGCTTGTGCTGCCATGGAGGAGGTCAGGGGTGGCTCCAAGATCAGGACCTGAGTCCCAGTGTCTGGAAAAGGCTTTTTTTTGGG
This sequence comes from Brachypteracias leptosomus, assembly GCA_013401335.1. Lineage (NCBI taxonomy): Eukaryota > Metazoa > Chordata > Aves > Coraciiformes > Brachypteraciidae > Brachypteracias > Brachypteracias leptosomus. The sequence goes on from VYZX01026628.1 coordinate 417,588, forward strand.
AAGGTGTTGGGGAGAGGTTTGCAGGGCAGGCCTGGGGGGGCTGCTCCTCATCCATCCTGCATGGAAAGAGCAATGGTGCAACTGCACTTCTTTGTAGGGAGGTCGGGGAGAGGTCCCTGCCCTGGGGGCTCCAGGCAGAGAAGCTGCTCCTGCTGATCCCAGGGGCACAGAGGGGGCAAACCACCTCTGGGAGGATGTGAAGGGCTGGGGAGCTGCAAAGGCCAAATGGAAAGTGCAACCAAAACTTTTAAGAAACCACTGGGAGGCAGCTGAGCGAGGGTTTGCTGAAGCAATTTTGGCCTCTGATTTCCTCACCCAGATCTTTGTTTGGATAAGCCCTAAGTGGGCTTGGGGGGGCTTGGCCAGGTGGGTTGGGGGGAGCAGATGTCCTCCTCCCAGCCCCCAAACCCACCATCCCACTCCTAAAACTTAATCAAGGCTGACATCTTTAGGGCCCCCCAAAGAACAGCAGGAGCACGGGCAGAGGGACAGACCAGGGTGACTTTATTCTGTCTCCAAACATAGCAAATGGCATCTTCTCTAATATCACTGCAAAAATACTTTGCTGGGCTAAAATATCCTGTATATCCTGTACAAAGACATCAGTTCCATATATCTTCCTATAAGTACATTTATACACATAAACCAGCATAAATTAGAAAAGGGACAAAGGGGTATATAAAATCCTGGTTACATACAAATCCCATTAAATTAGCATTTACACTGTGGTTCTAACATAGAGTCTGTTAAATAGAGCATACAGTACATGGACACCCCACCCAGACAGGGATTAAACCAAAAAGTGGGGCCAGGTGCTCACTGAAACATAGGAAAAAGCAGTGGCCCACCTTGGATTTTAATTTTTAAAAATTTTTCTCATCTTGGGGACTCACAAAATGTGTTCTTCGAAATTCCTGGTTTTCCCAGAGCACTTCCCAGCAGCTTGTGATGTTTGCTTCTCCTCATGACCTCTTCGCTTTGCCCGGCTGAGCTCCACGGCACAAGATTATCTACCAAAATCAAAACAAGAAGGGCCTTACTTTTCCCAGCCACGGGGTGTGTGGCAAGTTGGTTTTAGGCAGCTGGGAGGAGAAGGGGGGAGGGATGTCCTGTGGTGTTTTACTTTCCATTCACGGGCAGATTTGCGAGTGGTTTATTTATTTACTTCTCTCCCCCTCCCCAAATTGACAGTGCTGGGAACAGGAACCATCTGGCTTGGTGATAAGGGTGTCCTGCCCCTGGCTGGCACTGGGCTGGGCACAGCCATGCTGGCAGAGTGTGGTTACTGGGGGGTGAAGTCTCTTTGCCTTGCTAAGTCCTCCCCAAAAAAGTTCAGCTCCTGGCCTGCTGGGAGGGGAAAGGTGGGTGCTGTGCATCACCACAGTCCCCAGATCCATCTGGAGTTAACTCTGGAGCCCAGAGTTAAACACCTACACATTAGGTTTAGGTGAGGGCAACCCTGGCCTAAGATTCAGCCAAACCTCTTGAGTGACAGAGCAAAGCAGGTGCAGAGAAGAACAAGCAGCAGTGAGGACCCTGAACCTCTGACCATCAGCTACTCAGGACAAGGCTGGAGACCCTGGGTGAGATGTGCACCTACTTCTGGATGAGGCGTGGGCTGCAGCACCTGAAGTGGGTGCCTCTGTGGGCTTTGGGGCCATCACTTGCCCAGTTTTGAGGGAGAAGCACTGACACTGGATTGCACATTTCCCAGGGGACCTCTGATAATGTCCTGATAAGCTGGGCTTAATCCTGCAAGCCCCAGCTGCCCAAAATGCCTGTCTGAGCTACCCGGGCTGCTGGGAGGAAGATGAGGCCAGTCAGGTTCTGCCAAACTTGCTCATCCCCTGTGAAACATGATTAGCAGCAGAGCTTCACTGCAAACCCTGCAGCCTTTCCTCTGCTAACAGCCAGCTGTTAAAAAACAACACTTAAAATCATTAGTGTCCCACATCCACACAACAGGAGGAGTGAAACAGCATCCAGCAAACAGCCAGGAGGAACGTGGGCAAGGAACGGTCCCACGGAGCTGAAGATGCATCTGCAGCCTGTCTGGTTGTGTGGAGACCCATGGTTTGGAGCAGCAGGGATGTGGGCAGCCCCCAGGGTGAGGATGTTGAGCTGTGGTGCTGCTGGAGATCATGGTCCTGCCCATCCTTCGTCCTTCCAGGGAGTTGGTGGGAGTGGGAGCTGCAGTCAGGAGCTGGAGTTTTCCTCCTACCCTGTCACCAGCACTGCAGGCAGGAGCCAGGGGCAGCAGCATCCTCTGGCAGCACAGGGAAGCTGCCCAAAGCTTTGTAGGTAGCCAAAAAGTGATGCTGAAGAGATGTTCCTAAAGACTACCTGTGCCTGAGTGAGGGGAAGCCACCTCTGAAGAGCTGGTTGCTCTATGCAATGAGCCTGACCTCATGGAACAGCTCTAGTGATAAAGCCTTCACACCACCTCTGGTCCTGAAGCTCACCAGCTTCAGGGTGCAGCCAGATGCAGGATGGGTCATGCAGCACTGAGCAATCTCCTGGAAGAAATCACCTTTCCTACTGAATCCCCAAAGTTCTAGGAAGATCTCCTGGCTGCACTCCTCAGGCTCACTCTTGCTTGCTGAATCCTGTAGGATTGCTCTTGTCAAACCTCACAGCACTACCCCAAAATTGTTCTGACCCTGCCTTGGTGGGGAGAGCCACTAAGGGGGCTCCTCAAAGTGAAGGTGCCCAAGCAGTGCCCTGCCTCGCCCCAAGCACACACCAACAGCTCCCAACACTGCTGGGAACCTCAACAACACTGATAAACCCACAGGAAAGTGGCAGCTGCTCGGGCAGGTAACCAGAAAACAGCCACAATCACCACAACCATCTGCAGGCAGAGCTGGGTTTGCTCTCTCCATCCTGCAGAGCCTTGAGCACGTGGATCAAGGGTGACACAACCTCCTCCCAGCACAGCACCTTCTCCTCAGCCAAGGCTTTAGCCTGCTGTCCATCTCCTTAACTCCAGAGTCCTTCCTGTGTAAGATCAACAGCAGACCTGAGAGAGCTTAATCCACCCCATCAATGCACAGGAGAAGTAATTGAACTTGTTTAACCTCCTGCCTCAGGATCCTTCAGCAGTCCTGGCACAATCAGGAGCAACATCCGCATTCATTCTTGTTGAGGCCAATTTTTATGAGCCCTCCTCGGGCTTCTCCTCTCTCCTCTGATCTGTCCCTCCTTCTGTTTAATGAAGAGGCAGTTTTCAACAATCAGCAGCAGATTTGGTGTTAGACTGAAGCTGCTTTTCCTCACTCTTTAAGAGCTGAGCCTCTGAAGTCTTGCTCGAGGTCAGGGGGAAGGCGAAGATGTTTCAAAATGGGAGAGGAGCTGCTGGGTCTGAGTGCTGCTGTTTCTCCAGAAGAATGTCTGAAGTTCAAAGCCACACTCGTGGCGTGGGCTGCAGGGTGAATATTCCATTTTGTCACAAGTTTTGAGGTTTTTAAATGTCTTTTTGTTGCACACTGGAAAACAAACAAAACCCTTCCCATGTTTCCGCAAAGCCGAACGCTGTCAAAACATTTTTCTTGGATAAGGTCAGGTTTTCTCTCCTTCCTTCTCCACACAGAAGTGGCCGATGCCTGAAAACCCCCCTTTGAACACGTCATTGAGCCCGAACATCTCAGAGCTGAGAAAACAGCAAAGTTCAGTGAAATTCAGAGCATCAAAACATCCTGAGCAAGTCCCCGTACGCAGCGAGGCAGCGGGAGCCAGCGCCACACTGCCCGGGGACAGCAGATGCTGGACACAACATGGTCAACAAGAGGGGCAGACCCAGAGCCCTGACTGCAGAGCCTTCAGCTGCAAGCTCTGATCACTAAAGCCACCCTTATCAGGGAGTATTTTGGGAAAGTGCCTTCCCTCCCACACCACCTCCTCCCTAACGTTACACGCGTTCAGTTGGCAGGTTAATTACAGCTCAGGATTTTGACAGATCAAAGTTCATGCAATAAAGCTCCTGCTGTGGCACCGGGTGGGGGTTTGGGGCTGCTTTTCTGTGGCACAGTCCCAGCAGGAAGGCTCGTTCAGGAGCAGCAGGATTCCTGCTTGCTGGCATTTGCTTGTCCCCAAGCTACATGTTCGAGAGCAGGTTCCTCAGGAGGAAGCAAAGGATTTCTCTCTGGCCCTGCTGCTCCTCCCTGGGCCACCAGCTTCTCCACAGCCACAAGGCTTTGACCAGAGGAGAGACATTTTAAATACCCTTCTTGGGTAATGGAGCAGGGCAACTGGAAAACTCTTGTTCTGAGTTATGTTAACAAAAGGGAACTGGTCTAAGGTTCATGAGTTGGATTTAGGCAGTGTTGTTCCAGAGGGAGTCACGAGCTGGTCCTCTTTTATCTAAGGAACACCTCGCAGCAGTCAATAGGAAGGTGCCTCTCAGAGGTCAGCCTCAGACTATGGAACAAGTCCTGGAAAAAGTTTTTACTTCCTCCTTTCCAGGCACAACTCCAAGAGCAGGATATGTAAAAAAGGAGTAAGGGATTCCAAAGGCTGCCAAGTCTACACCTTGAAATCCAGTACAGTGCTCTGCAGCACGAACACAGACACTGCTGATTACAACCAGACCACTGCAGGTACCAACATCTGTCCCTTCAGGGGTTAGATACTTAATAAAAGCTGTGTTAAGGAAGAGGAGCAGGAGAGACACTGCCAGGCTCGAGTTAGACTTTAAAAAGCCAGTGTCTTCTCCCAGTGATAACTGAGAAAGCCCCATATAAAAATCATTCAACAGTTTAAAACTCCTCTGTGCCTTGTACTTGGAAAAGGAGTTGTCTTTCCAGTTAACTTGGAAATGAAGAGACTGGTGAGGTTCAGGTATGGCCCAGTTGCATCACATAAACTAATACAACTGGCTGTGAATGCAACAGGGAGTATTAGGTTTTTATTTCTAAGTGATGGTATTGATCATATTAAAGCTATTCCTGGTAATACTAGAAATCTGCAGAAGGCACAAAGGTCAGATCTGGACCTGAACATCATCCTGCATCTTCATGCAACTAGTTTGTTCAGATCCTTCTCTAATTCTCAGGGTTGCCCACCTTTGCCCCATCCCTACTGCCAGGGAGCAGGGCTCTACTTCTCCTGGCACTGTCCCTATCCCTTCATTAGTTATTTGAGGCTTCCCAGTGAGCTGGGACAAGGTGGGGGCAACAACATCTGTTCTGGAAGAGGTTAATACTTTTCTTCTTAGCATGAGGGCTGAACTGCAGTGTTAGGGGTCCCGAATGCTCACAGGAGGGAACTCATTCTCGTCGTCGAGACACACTGGTCCAGTGGCAAACTCATGCTCTGGGATGACCTCTCCTCTCAGGGCACCACCGTCCTCCGAGTAACCTGCCCAAGAAAAGACACAGAACATTAAATGGGTGGAAGGAGGCAGCAGAGACACCATTTTTTCACCTTCTAGCACAGAGCTGCTTTCTCTGGCTTTTTGGCCGAGCTCTTGGGGACTGCAGAAGAGAAAAGTATCTCCATTGACATCATGTAATCCATGGAGTGCAAGGCCAGCTCCTCTGGCAGCACCTTCCCTCCTCCCACCATGAATGTAAGCACCAATTTCAGAGTAAGATCCACATCTGCATGTGAACCTTTAAGCTCAGGTGACAGTCACCCAGTCTTCTCCTGCAACGATTTAGTGCCAGCTTTGTTAGGGTGAGGTGTAAGAGGTTCAGAATCTGCAGAATCTGTAGTGATCTTGCCCCAAAAAGATTGAGATCTGACTTCTACATGCATGGTTATAACTTGTGGACAGGTGGCAGCTGCTGCCTGACAGACTGTGGAGCCCAGATGTGGTTACTGCTCTGCTGGCGGGCTGTTTGTGGTAGAGCTCTGCACGAGGAGAAGAACTGACAAGGGGTCCCACAAAGCAGAGCAGAAAGTGCCTGGGTTGTGTTGGGGGCGGGGGATGAACCAGGTGAGCTCAGTCTGCATTGCACAGGGGGTTTGGTTGAACCCTTGGAAGTTGGAAGACTTTGTGCTTTGCCCCAGGTGGCCTTCTTGCTTCTCCCTGAGGAAGGGCAGCCACGGTGCTCACCTGGCATGGTCGAAGTTGAAGGCACTGAACTTTGTCTGGCTACAGTTGCTGCATAAGATTGAGGTAATGGAGGCCGAAGGTCGTTCTCTTTGTTCTCCTCCATCTTTCCTGAGCCAAGCAGACTAAGGAGCACAAGAGAAGAGTCAGTTCTGCTCTCAACTGTTCCTCCCCCAGCACCAGCTCAGACAAGCACATGCAGCCACGTCTCCTTGAAGCACATCACAGCACCCAGGCACTGCCTGCAGCCCTAACGGCGCTGCAGAGGAGGGAGCATTGTGCTCTACCAGGAAAGCAGGGGGGGAGGCAGAAGATAGGGAAAGCACTTCTTCTGCTGGAGGACAATGCTGGCACCAGAATAGAAGGGAACAGACTGACCACAAAAGCTTTAGGTTACAAAGGCAAACAGTGTTTCTAATCACAGAGGGGGCTCCAAAGGGCTTCCAACAGGAGTAGACTAGATGGGAAAAGCAGCGCTGGCTAGTTTCGGATGGGGTTTGAGCAGAGATAGAGCGTGATGTAACCTCACTCATGACCCAAGGGCCCTTTTCAGTGCTCTGATGCTAAGAGGAGCCCCCCTGCCAAGCAGTGGGGGCAGTGGGGGCCGGGGGCGGGCGGGCGTCAGCGGGCTCTGGAGGCGGCGGGGCGGCCGGAGCACGCTGGACAGCGCAGCTTTGAAGTGCTCTTGTTTTGTGGCTTTGCAAAAAGCTGCTGGCATTTTCCTGGCCACCAGCCACCGCCCGGCTCAGAGCACATGTTACATCCCACCCCACCCCACAGGCTTCACATCTGGAGCCAAGTAGCCCAGATGTGTGTAGGGGGGGGTGTTACGTGCTCAATCGAATCTGCATCCAAACCGAAGGGCGGCACGGAGGGCTCTGCAGGCATCTCGGGGGGGTTATGGAAGCTCCCAGGACTGCTCCACACCATCCTGCCCCCAAAGGCAGCTCTGCAGCACCCACTCGCAGCTGGAGAAGGTGCTCTGCTCTCCTGCCACCATGGTGGGCAGTGCTTTGCTGCTGGAGACATCTCCTAAAGCTCAGCCTGCCCACCTCTGCTGTCTAAGCTGAGATGTCCCATGACTACCCAGGGATCTGAGATGTCTCTGGTTTCTCCTGCAAGAAGCCCCATGTCCCTGCTGCTGACGTGCTTCCCACCCACCTCTGTTGGATCAGGCAGCTCAAATCACAGTCAGTTCTAATGTTCTTGCTCCTACAGCTCCATTTTGTGCTTTCAGATGGAATTTCCTTTCATTTTTTAAAAGATCAGCCTCTGCAGCAGACGTGTCTGGAGGTATAATTACCTGTGCTTCTTAATTAAGACACACTCCCCTCCATCTTGCGGGTCCAAGTTATAGATATAAAGATGCCCATCTGATGTAGTCACCAACAGTCGAGGCAGCTTCTGAATCCTAACAAGGAAAGCAACGTGAGTCCACTCAGCTCTGCACTCACACATGGACACAGCACACACAGCTGTGTGCTCTGCAGGCATGGGTACAAGATAAGGGGCCACCATGGTGGTGTTCTGCAGAGATAGTGGTGGCTGCTCACAGGCTGGCCTGGCAGAAGGGTGAAGTGTTGAGCCCTGAGTTGACCTATGGATGAGTCACAACCCAGCAACATGTTTTGTTCCCCAAGTGGTTCCCCAAGGCCCCATAGACAGAACCTGGCCCACCTGTGTGAGGCCCCAGGTGATCATGGTTGGGGTGGTGGGTGAGGCTAGAGATATATCAACCAGGAACCAACCAGTTTGTGAGAGCAACAAGGAGCTGATCAGTTGGAAGAGAGTTTCTGTGGAGGAGAATTCCTGCTGGGGGCACTTGCTGAGCTCTCTCTCAGTGCTGTGTTCCCTCTTGGCTGATTCGAGATGGAGAAGAGCAAAGAGATGAAGAATAAAAGCTGAAGGTATGCTGAGGGGGTGTTGCTGGGTTTGGTGTTGGCCTGAGGAAGGAGAGAGCTGGCAGCACAAGGGGACACAGAGGTCAGTACATACGTGGAGAGGGCACAGATGTTCCTCTGTCCAGAGATGTTCAGGCGGACGGTGGCGAAGGCTCGGTCCTGGTTCATCATGCCCGACACCTGGGCGGGGAGGTAGTTGGTGGCAGCCTGGAACATCTTCCCCATGTAACCACTCCAGGTTGGAGGCTCTTCTGGCCGGCTGAGGGGGGTCACAAAGAAGCATCAGTGGGGCTGCCACAATCAGCAGGGGAAAACAGATCAGGAACAGACAAAATGATCCTGATCTTGGAGACACAAAGGTTTTCTCTGGAGCACAAGCCCAGATGGAGACACGGGGAGGAGGGGAGAGATGTGATGAAGAAATGGAGGCCAGTGTGTAAAGGCAGAGCTCTGGGGACAGCCCTGGGACAGGCAGGTTAACCCAGGCCAGCCCCCTCACCTGTCAGTGAGATGCTCCAGTTTAAAGACGTGCACGGTCTCCGTGTTGCTGGAAGCACAGAGGAACTGGGAATCCATGCTGAACACCAGGGAGCTGATGTTCACATACCTAGGGCCAAGCAAAAACAGGATGGGCCACTTCGTGGTGTTCTGTTCAAGGGGACCTGCTTGGTTTTGCTCCCAGAGAAGAGGATGGGGAGAAAGGAGACCCATAGATGGTGAGGAGCACCCTGCCTGGCTGCTCTGACTGATGGACATTTCCCTAATCCCTTTGCTCAGCAGAGCTGGGGTAGCCTCGAGCTAGTGACAAGCAGCAGCCAGAGAGGTGGAAATGTCCTTGCTCACAGAGCTGCCTGTGGAGTGAGCATCTGTGCTGGGCTCATTACAGCAGCTGAAGCTTCTGGTGCTGCAAAGGCCTGGGAGGATATCCAAAGCACTGGATCCATGCAGCATCTCCTCCTGCGCAGGTTTGAGGTGTTTTGGTCATGGCAGTTTTTGTACTTGCAGAAGTGGGTGTAAAACCACAGGCAGGTCAGGGATGGGGAAGAGGGAGAAGTCAGGAATGGATCTACTGAAAAGCTCTGAGGGAGCCCGCAGAAGAGCAGAGCAGCCCATTCCCACCTTGGAGCCTTGGGCTCTGAGCAAGTGATTTAGTAGCTTCAAGACATCTTTGAGAGGGCAAGAGCTGGGCTGACAACTTTGGGGACTTCATTATTTCAAGAGAGAAACAAGAAGGGACAGAGTGACTGGACTGAAGCTACCTCTGTTCTCTGCCATCACCCTGTGCTGTGACACCCTGCATTGAATCCCTCAGCTTGCTGGAGGCAGCTGGGCACAGCGTGGCTGGCTGGCACAATGACATTTCTATCTGATACGTTCACTCTTGTTTTCTTGCTGCCAAAGATGCCAAAGCCACCAGGATCTGAGGCTGCCCTGGCCCTCTGTCCATGTTCCTGCTCCGGGAGCCCTCTGTGTGCTTGTCACTGACAGAGAATGGACTGACCTTTTCATCCCCCGCCGGAATTCATAGAGCTTCTGCCCCCCAGGAATGGAAAATACACGAATGACTGTGCCCTGCAAAAAATGCAAAGGGAAAGATCACACAGGAGCAGGGCAAAGAGCAGGAGCCCTTTCTCTGACACACCCAGGAAACGCAGGACATGCAAATACCCCTCCTGTTTGCCAGCCAGGGTCAATCTGAACCCTCTTACAAGTCAGAGTCCTTCCAGTGCCCCTCCTCTGTTGGCTGTGATTAAGAAGGGCCAGCTCAGAGGTCCTGCTCTCCATGCCCCATGCAGCTGATGCTCCAGAGCAGGCTGGGACCCCCCTGCCAGCCGTGGGCAGAGGGCACAGGCAGCAGGGAGGGTGCTCACAGTGGTTCTCACTCACTTTTTCAGAAGCACTTGCCAGCTTGGAGCCAGTGGAGTTGAAGGTGAGAGCAGCCAGAGGCCCATCGTGGGCAGGAATCGTGCAGGCTGTTTTCTGTAGGGCAGAAGGGAATGTGAGTGCAGAGACAGGCAGCTCCCAGACTGTGTAAGGGCAGGGTGCTCCCTGCCTCACACCCTACCCAGGCCTGCCCATGGGGATTCACAGGATTATATCCCACAATATCCCTGCAACATCCTCAGCACTTATCTCTGCCCTGCCTTCAGCTCACTCCGCACCTACTATGGCCAAGCTCCTTTTGGGGCAGAGGTCCTCAGCCCCCCACTGCTTCAGGATCACAACTGTGCCCTCTCTGGAGCCTGGCACCTCTTTGTGCAGAGGCAGAGCTGTGTGCTCAGCTCTACAGCAAGTCCTGCTGCAGGGACACTGCCTGGAGCCTGCAGGGAGCCCCGGCCCTTGCTGACACCTCTCTTGCAGCACTGTGTTCTCCCCTTGTGCTCTGCTCCTCCCCTGCTGCAGATCCTCAGCTCCCGCTGCACATACGGAGTGACAGCCCTTATGTAATCCAAAGCCCTGGCATAAACAGCAGATAATCATGACCCTGCTTCCAGCCAGGGACAGATTTCCTGAGGGGGGCTTTGGACACCTCGACCTCTCCGTGACTTTGGGTCCTGCATCCCGTCCAGCCCGTGGCGTAGCAAAGCAGCTGCTCCAGGTCCTGAGATGTGCCTGGAGCTGCTCCAACCCTCCCTGAGCCACCCTGGATACATCACTCCCATGGGATATGTTGCTGAAGCTCCTATAGGATCCCCTGCATCAGCCTGGCAGCAGCCCCTTGGGCTGTGAGGTAATGGGTCACATTTCCCTGAATATCCCATACTGGGAGGTGGATGTCAGTCTTTTTAGCAGAGCCTGTTAGGACAGGACAAGGGGTGATGGTTTTAAGCTAAGAGGGGAGATTTAGACTAGAGAGATGGAAGAAATTATTTACAATGAGGGTGGTGAGAGCCTGGCCAAGGTTGCCCAGAGAGGTGGTGGATGCCCCATCCCTGGCACCATTGCAGGTGTGGCTGGCCAGGGCTCTAAGCAACCTGCTCTAGCTGCAGATGTCCCTGCTCCCTGCAGGGGTTTTGGACTAGATGACCTTTCAAGATCCCTTCCAACCCAAACCATCCTATGATTCTATGTCCTGATCTCAGAGCCTGTCTGCTTCACGTGGCGTCCAAGCAAGAGGGATGGGGAATGTGGGTCCCCAGGCAATTCCTTTATGGTCTAGCTCAGCGGAGTGTATTTATTCATCCTTCCCCAAGGCCCTGTTGGCTCTGCTGTGGCTGTGTTTGTTTTCAGCCCCTGCCTGTATCCACAGGGTGAGCTCCACGCTTACCAAAGTGTTTCCGTCGTAAAGCGCGATCTCTCCGCTGGTCGCGCTGCCGGGATAAGCCAAGTAGGAGTTGGCGTGGTTGATGGAGAGAGCACAGAGACCTGGCAGGGCGAGGAGGACACAGCTCAGCTTGTTTGCTGGTGCAGGATGGAAAGCAGAGAAGGGCACGGCAGGGGGCTCAGGCTCTGTCTGGTTTTGGGGCGGTCTGGCACTGGGTGCAGGCTGGAGATGGCTCGGCCGTGGGGACACCTGCTGGCATGGGACAGTACGGCTCCCACCCTCCTCCCCAGAACCCTACAAGGAGCACAGGTCCACCCTCCTCCCCAAAAACTCCCCATTAGGAGTCCAGGTCCTGCTCTTGGCTTCTCCCCCTTAATCATCTCCTTTGAGAAGGCAAGAATAGGTGTGTGAAACCCAGCAAGGGATATCTTGGTCTTGGGGCTGGCAGGACTAATGTCCAGACACGTCTCACAGGGTGTAGGTGCTGGGTCGGAAGCTCAGATGAGCAGCACACCATGGGCACATGGGTATGAAGCCTGGCACAGCAAGGCAGTGGCTGCAGGGCTGGGCAGTGCTGATTCCTCCTTCTCTGAGAGGAAAAGGGAAGCAGGGAATGACACAGACAACGCCAGTCGTGCAGGGAGTTTCCAGCTGACATCCTCACTATGTTTTAACCACAGAGGGAATTCTCCTCCATGAAAACCATCAGGTTTTGTGCCAAGGGGAGCATAAAGCTTCCCAAACACCCCTGAGGTTCAACACAGGAATGCCACGATGAGCCAGGGCTGGCTGGATGTGCGTGTGGGTACGTCCATCCGCCTGCCCCCCAGGTGACCTTGGGAAAGAGCATCTCTTCCTGCTGCTGGCTGAGGACCCATCCTGGTGGATCCTGTCACATACAGCAACGGGTCTCACTCGCTTCCTGTGACACGTCTGCGTGGTCACAGTCCTCCCAAACCCAACTCAAGGCTCCAGCCATGACCTGAGCTTCCTGGCCCCCACCACAGGCTCCCACCTCGTCCCACGTGCGGAGGAAGCCGCGGGGTTAAAGGCTGCTGGGGATGCTGCCCTGCTCCCCAAACAGGACACCCAGTGCCGTGCAACCCCTGGTGTCAGGACACGGCCCTGGCCCGGGCCCAGCAGCGGGGAAGGATCGGCTGAAGCTCTGGTTTTAGGTCATTGTTTATAACCAAACAAAGAGACCGCAGCGGAGCCAGGAGCTGCAGGATCGGCCAGAGGCCCCAGGGATCCACTCCCTATCAACCAGAGGCATTTACACCATGCCAGGGACAGCACCGGGGAGAAGAGGGGAAGCAGCAGTGAAGTGGGGGCAATTAAAAGGCGTCCAAGGATGGAGGGAGAGGAAGAAGGCAAAGGTAGCCCAGAGACCTTGCTGGTGACGAGCATCCTCCCTTCCCAGGATGGTCCTGCCCCGGCCCAGGCAGCAGAGGGGGGATCAGAGCAGAAGATCTAGAGAAGGCTCAAGCTAAACAAAGCAGGCTCTGAGCGGCTGGAGTGAGTCACCCGCTCCCTCTGCTCCCGCCTGGCTGGGGGAGGCGGCCGGGAAACCAGGCCAGGGGAAAACACAGATGTGAGTGTACTGGGCTGACCTCAGGGATGCAGAGAAGGAGGATCACAAGGGACACAGGCAGCCTTTGAAGATGCTCCTCTGCTCCAGGCAGCCCCACAGCTCTGACTGAGGGTTGGTGCATGCAGTGGCGGGCTCAGGAGGGAGCAGACAGGCTGGTGCTGCTCAGGGTGGCACCCCTGGGAGTGCCACATTGCAGGAGGCTTCCTGGAGCAGCGTGGAAAAAAGCTACTGGTGTCCAAGAAACCTGGCCTTGCACCCGGACCTGCTGGCTTGGCAGGGAGCCATGTGAGGTGGTTTCCAAAGCTGCAGTCATCCCCAAGATGTGCCCTCGTGGCATGCATGTCACTGTGAGCACTGTGATTGCCTCAGTGCAAATCTTGCCCTTGAGATGGGCCACATAAAAATCAACAAGCTTGCCCACTATGGGCATCTTCCTCTCCTGTGTGGAGGAGCCTGCTCTGGGAGACAGGTCCTGGCCAGGAACAGCCAGAGATCCCACTGTGGGTGTGCAGCAAATCCCAATCCTCACCGTGCTGGTGTTGCCATGCCCAGGGCACACACTTTGGGGGGGTGGCACATTTGCCATGTGCTCCTACACCCCACCCCAGCACAGATCCCAGCTCCAAAAAGGGTTGTCCAAAGCACAGTGAGGCTGGACTGCCTTGGCCTCCTGGACACGCCATCCCTGAGGTCAGCCTTGGGACCAAAGCAGATGGTCTGGGGACATGGGAGCACGTGTGGCCCCGCGCTTGTCACTCAGCTCATTTCAATGACAGCTGCTGCATAAAAGGGTTTTAAAATATTAAGCCTGTAGGAAGTCCTGTGATCTGCAGCAGCCTGGTCCTGGGCTGGCGAGAGCTGATTGCTGTTGCTCTTAAACCATGACCTGATCCTTCAGCCCCTCCACAGAGCAGCTCCAGGCCCGGCTCTCCCTGCCCTGCCTGCCGCTGCTGGGCTTTCTGGGGAAGGTTTTAAACTTTAATTATATTTGCAGCGTTTAGGATGTTTAATCCACACGGAGAGGCCATCTGTTGAGACCTGAAGTAGGTCAGGGGAGCCACCAGCAGAGCGTCCCTTGGAAAGCCCAGGAGCCATGTGTGAGCACATCAGCAAGTTCCTGCTGAAGCAGCCGTGGAGAGAGCGGCCGGGATATCACGGCAGCGTGGGCACTGGGCCAAGCCTCCCTCCCTCTCCACCACTAAAAATAACTCCTCTCCCATCAGCAGGAAACCCAGATCCACCCTGGGCTGCACAGAGAGGAGCTGCTCTGCAGCCACCTGCCCTGTCCCTGGGGGTTTGCAGCTCGGATGGAATAATATCAGGTGGCAGCTCAGGCTCCTGGGAACTCCCCGGCAGGGAATTAGAGCTGTGCCCGGCTGTGGTTGCTGCCCTGGGTGATCTTCACAGTGCTCATCACTTTGAGAGCTGACCCCAAGCTCTACAGAGGGATCTGGGCAGGGTGGATCAATGGGATGAGGTTCAACAAGGCCAAGGGCTGGGTCCTGCACTTGGGTCACAACAATGCTCCAGGCTTGGGGAAGAGCAGCTGGAAACTGCCCAGTGGAAAAGGACCTGGGGGTGTTGGTCAACAGCCACCTGAAGATGAGCCAGAGTGTGCCCAGGTGGCCAAGAAGGCAACAGCATCCTGGCTTGTGTCAGCACTGGTGTGGCCAGCAGGACTAGGGTAAGGATTGTCCCCATGGCCAAAGAGAGCCTGGGTTGACCACAGGAGCACCGAGCTCTGAGCGCGCTCACACCAGCAGCACAGGGACGTGGGGCTCCTTTCTACAGAGAGTAAAACACCACAGGGCTCTGACACAGGGCATGGCAAAGGAGATGGGAGCCCTGGAGGGGGCTTCAAGTTGTCCTGTAATCCTGGCTGGCCCTACAGCTTCCACTTGTGAAGTAACAGCAGTGTGGGAAGCTGAGAGCTGCACAGACATCCCGTGGCAAGACAGGAAAGGATTGAGTCTGGGAGGTGAAAAACCACACTGCCCATTTCTGCTCCCCTTTGACACATCTGCTGAGGAAACAGCAGGGTTTCTGCTCCCCTAAGCCCAACTCTCTGCCTCCCCAAAGCAGAATTAGGATACACAAACCACAGCCTGGTTTAAATTCTAACACAAATGTGGCCCCACAAAGCTCCTGCAGAGCTGATCTCTCCCTTTCATGCAGTTCTTACCTGTTGTATTTGGAGGCGTATCCAGAATAGTCTTCAAAAGCTTCATGTCCTTAATGTTATGGATGTAAATTGACTCCTCCAGGCAAACAACCAGCCTCTGCAAGGACACAAGGGACATGCACAGAACCTCACCAGCATGGCAGGGAGCCTCCGTCTGCTGCTCCCACAGCACACACCCCATCTTCACTGCCAGAAAAACCCAGCAGGAATTTCTCCTGCACTGAAATGTAACAGCAACACGATCTCTCCTGCTTCCCTATCCCCTCTCACTGGACAACCTTTGGTTTTGTCTGACTCTGAGAGCTGCCTGCACCTGGTCTTGCTTTAGAAAGGAGATAAAACATCATGACTTCTCCTCTGCTACTCTATGAGCTGATCTTCCACATCCCCAGAGCCCAGGAAGCCCAGGGTTATACCCCACCATGACCCTTGAGTGCCTTCTATTCCTACCCCAACTTTTCTTTGCAGTTCTTTGCGTAGCGAACTCCTTTTTGACCATAAAGACCTGGCAGCAGAGATCCTGCCCACAGATGGGACTACATGGCCCTTGCCCTGACTTTTTCCTTATTTGAGAGCCAACATTTAGGTGATGGGCCTCCCACTGCTGCTAAAGCCAATTATCTGCTCAGCAAATTAATGTTTCTTTTCCCCTCCAGCATCGGCCGACGAGATTCTGCTTTATGTGCCCTGCAAAACTCCATAAAAACTGGGCTGGGGAACATTTTTTCAGGAACAGTCACATTTACACCACCTTGGCAGATGGGTAGAGTATTTCCAAGTTCATGTGCTTGTACCTCTTCTGCTTAAGTCATCAGGAACATCCACCCACAAAGCCAAGAAGCAGCCGTGAAGAGAGGAGCTGCTGAGTGATGGGGAGGAAAGGCAGAAGGAAGCCTAATGCTGTGACCTCAGCAACCTCTGTGGCCACTCAGCTTGGTCCAGAAGGTTTTTTTTGGGACCAGGCTTTGGGTCTGGATGAAGTGTTGGGCTTTCTAAGCCCAGCCAGTGCACAGCTCCACCTTCATTAGTGCCAAGTGTCCAGAAGCTCTGCAAAGCTCCCAATAGAAATGTAAGGCCATGAAGTTGGAGTACCCGAATCCATGTACAGGAAACCTCCACCTCTTTAGAAATGAGGCCACTTATTTAGTATCTAAATGTGGAGCTTAGTCACTCACTTCACACACCCACATTAGAAAAATCTTTGCCTTGCTCCACCATTACTCTCGGATCAAACTCTTTCCCACTTCTATTCCTGCTAACCACAGCATCTGGGGCTGTGTCAGAGCCACTCTGCATTTCCAGGAAGACTTTGCCTTTTCTCCAGTAACAGCCATCCACTTGCTAGCAGAGCCTGTTAGGGTGATATTTATACAGCTGATTTCAGCAAAGCCACCACCTGCCTTCCCAGAACTGTGAGAAGTGTTGCTGTTGATGTACAGGTGAAGGGAGGCTTCCAGATGATGGCAAAGCAGCAGCCAGGGCTGCAGCAGATGTTGGGGTTCAAATGTCACCTGCAGAACCTGCCTTCCAGCAGTTTGAATCCTGAATTGTTGATTGAAACAGTGATTCCTCTTCTATCTCAAGAAGATCAGACTTCTGAGTCAAGGTCAGGCTTGATGGGGCTCTGAGCAACCTGACCTAGTTGGACATCCCTGCTTATTGAAGAGGGGTTGGACTAGATTTCCTCTGGAGGTCCCTTCCAACCCAACCCATTCTGTGATTCTAACTACCCAAGTATCTGCAGCATCTTCAGATCTCTCCAGGCATGTCTGTGCTATGTCTAGAAGATGAGCTCAGCCCAGGATTTGCACCTGAGCTCCCACAGCAGCCAAGGAATGTGGCTGCAAGGCTGGGCCCATGCATCAGCTTCAGAGCAGCACATGGGGAAAAGCCTGAACTTATTTTATTCTCACACTAATCTCTAAGCAGAACCTCCCAGTTTATTTTTACACATGTATATCTATCTGCAATTCAAAGGAAGGCCCTTATTTTGCCAGCTCCATTGTAAGTTTAAGTGAAAAAAATCAATTTAGGACAGATTTAATTGTAGTACAGGAACTTCTGGTCAAAGAGAGCTTTACTGGAAACTCTACCCAGAGTTTCCTTCTGGGAGAGCCTTGCTGCAGGACTCTGTTGCTAACTGAGGAGAGGCTGATTATATACAATTACCCAGACTGTTATTTCTTCATTGTAAAACGTCCTCTGCTCCTTATGGCATATACTTGGAAAATAATTATGGACAAAAAGATGACTTCAAGTCCTCCAAAAGGGCTCAGGGCTGCAAGAGGCTGTGATAGGTCAGAGAATAACACCCTAAAAGGGTTCTTCTAAGTGGCCTGGGTGCTTTCTATACCTTTAAAACTAACCCCAGTACTTGAGAAGCAGCCTTTTGCCTCATCCCTGGAGTTCAAGTTACTCCTGGGTTTTGTTACCAGCTTTGAAAGCCTCATTTGCAACCAAGATGGCAGAGGTGGGCCTGAGCTCAGGATGTGGAATCCAAGGGAGGGAGGCAGATGAAAAGGTGGGGTTTTGGCAGAGCTGTGTGCTGAATAGGCAGGAAGGCAAGACAACAACAAGCCCTCTGTGCAACTGCTACAAAAACAAGGACTTAGCTCCATTTTCCTGAAGCAAACAGTTGTGGCAGATGATGCCCACAGTCATCCTGCTCAGGGGTCACCAAACCTGGCAGCAGAGGACAGGTACCAACCCCCCCGGTTCCACCTTCAGTCTCTGTGCAAACCCAGCAGCCTGGGTGGGTTGGAAAATAATTATGGACAAAAAGAAAAGATGACTTGAAGTCCTCCAAAAGGGCTCAGGGCTGGGGAAAGAGCCAGCAAAGAGCCAGAGTGGGACAATCCTGGGTAAGCCCTTCCCCAGCCCCTTACCTGGCGGTTCAGCCGGATGGACAGTATGTTACTGGAGTAGCTGTAGTTGCAGATCTCTGTCCCTTTCTTGAAGTGGTAGACGTTCATCTGCTGGGGCTTGGCATGGCTCACCACAACCACAAGGCTGCTGGAGAACAGTCGTTCCACGATGTAAACATCTGGGATTTCATCTGGGCACAGAAGGGAAACAAGACAGAGGCTTCAGCTTGGCTCGTGTTGGTCTGATTGCAGCAACAAGGAAGAAGGGATCAGGTTGGAAGGCTCAGTGTGAAGGTGTTCACCATCTGCTTTGGTTAAAAGGTTCTCATAGATGGCACAAAGCATTTCTATGAGAGCAGGAAGGGGTTAATGAACCTTCCCCTGGAGGCAGAAGTTAAACCAGCCCCTCTGTTGTTGTCTCCTGGGCAGGGCCCTCCAGCTGAAGCTAATCCTTGGGAAGGGGATATTAAAAGGAGGAGTTTGCCCAACTTGCTCAGGGACTTTTCTGGAGGGAGTGAGTGAGCAAGCAGGCTGGAGTTTACTGAGGTAAGGCATGAGCTGTGTGTAACTGTTTGTTCTGTGTGGTGTGATTTCTCCCAGCCTCCTGGGGGAAGGCTGATGTGTTTAAGTCCTCCCTGTCACTGGGGTTGTGATCCCTAGAGAGCTCTGGTGGACACTGGTGTGGTATTTCCTGCAGAGGCCATGCCTGGGAGGACTCCTGTTGTGTTGAGAAGGCACCATTACAATGGTACTGGTGGGCCTGTACCTAAATCATCAGGGACTTTGGCTTCTAGTGCTTGGGCTGTGCTACCTTGGAAGTACAAGGGCAGGAGGTGGGGCTGCTCATGTCTCAGCCCATCACCTTGGCTGTGTCACCAGCAGGGATCTGTTTCTCTTTGACCTGGCTCTGGGGACAATCCAAACTCCTTTTTGATATAAATCTATGGCTTGTTGCTGTCTAGCAGCAAAATTACCCTGTGAGACAAGGAGGAAAGGAGCCTTTTTGCTCCACAGTTGTGTCTGGTTGCTGAGGCTCCTTCTATAGCCAGTAGATACTAGCACATACCAGCCATGAAGTGTATCTTTAGTGTATCTCAGCTGAAACCCTTCTGGCCATGGCCTGAAGCAAGCTGGAGGACATGTTCCATGAGGCCTGACTTGTTTCAGGCTGTTAAGTGCATTGCCTGCTGCTCTGAGCACAGCTAATAGCTGCAACCCTGCTGTGAATGACCTCCTTACAAGGGAAACCTCTTTAAAACATCTTGCTTGTAAATACCATGTTGGACTAAAAGCCTGAGGGTTACCCAGTGTGTGTGCTGGGAGTCTGGGGTCTCCCATCCGTGTATCTGAAACATGCTAGTGGTAAACTACCTCAGAATGCTGGTTTGCAGGACAAACTGCTGCTGTCAGACTGACAGCAGTGACTTGAAACCTGGGGGAGTCCTTCAATTTTGTTGAAGCACCTCTTCAGAAGCTCTCCGAGCTTCTCCAAAGCTGTAGCTCATCCTAAAGGCTGCTGTAACAGGGCAATGACCAGAGCTGCTCCTCTCCTGCTGTGGGTGCAGCAGGAACAGCCATCTCTGCAGCACCAGCCCCTTGAGGCGGATTGAAGGGTGGTAACTGCAGGTCAAGTCTGCCAGCCAATATTCCACCATGGGGAAAGAGCAGACTTACTGCTTTCATGGACCTGGTCCAGTTGCTCCACAGAACTTAAGGAGAAGAGCCTGTATCCAGTTGTGGTTCCAATTGCCAGGGAGCTGCAAACACAAGACAGAAAACAGCTAGTTCAGATCTTAAGGCCTTCAGGTGATAGCAAGAGTCCAAGCAGGCAGGGGAAAGGGGCAGCTCCTGGCACAGTATCTGTGAAAGCACAACTTCAGTTTCCACTCTCAACCTAAAGCATGTAAAGGAACAAAGCCCAGAATCCAGCTTTCTACCTGAGGCTATCCCAGCCTGCAGAAGGCAGGTATCCCTGTGAGACAGTAAGCTGTCATCTATTCATGTGGTCCTGTGGCTGCTGGAGGAACAAATGGACCTATCTTCACCTGGGAGGCTGTGGCCAGGACCTTTGGGGGCTGCTTCCTAAGCCAGGAGTTGATCCATCTAGACTGACACACTATCTTGTGGAGGCTTTTCTCTCACTGCCCATGGCAGTGGGCACAGGCATGTGGCAGAAGGCACAGTCACACCAAGTGTTGGCTTTGATCAGTTCCAGATATAGCAAGCAGCAACATCTAGGTCTTAAATCAGCAGCCAGCCCAGAATACCAACCCCCAGCTCTTGTGCTGGTGGCCAGCAGGTTCAGGTCAGCAGCACATCACCACCCCTCAAAGCACTCTTTGTTCAGAGGCAGCAAATCCACAGCAGTGCTGTAAAGCCAACGGTCTTTCCAGGTGTGAGGCTGGTATCTGCAATCCTTATCTTGGTGACCTGGGCTGATCTCGGCTCTGACAGAGCCAGACACCCTGTCACTGTTTCAGGATGTTTGTTGTGCCACCTGGAAATGGCTTTTAAATAAATGATTGGCTTTGAAGCAGGTGATGGCAACGGTGGGAGAAGGTCCAGGGAAACCCTCTGTTGTCCTGAGGTGGTGGTGGGGCCGGGCTTGGGCGCTGGCTGCTCCCCCAGGGCCTGCGTGGAGCCCTGGGCGACTCTGCCAGCAACGAGGTGGCCACAGCAGGCACAGCCCTCAGAGAAACACCATCCAAAACCGCCTCCCAAACAGCTTGTTGGGGGAAAAAAACAGTGAAACGGGAAAAAATCGGAATTTGCTGCCTCCCAGAGAGCAAACCGGGGGGCATCTGAGGATGTCCCTAGAGATCCAGGTGCCCCCAAGGAGGGGGGAGTAGGACCTTGTGGGGCAGGGGGGGTCCGTGGGGAGAAGAGCCTCTGCCAGCGCCCCACGGAGCCGGGAGGTGCTGGGGGGGATACCCCAGGGTGGCTATTCCTCCCGGGCCACCCTCAGAGGGGTCCCCTGTGGGCAGCCCCGCTCCGGGCCTCGGTGGAGCAGGGGCAGCCCGGCCCGGCCCTGCCGCCTCTCCCCGCGCTGCCGTCACCCCCCCTCCCCGGCTCCCCGCGGCGCCTGCCCCGCTTACGTGCAGTCCTGGTTGTAGGAGAAGCAGCTGAGCGCCGCGGGCCCCCCCGGGGCCTCGGCCGCGGCCTCCATGGAGCGGGCGCGGCGGCNGGGTGACCCCGCTGCCTGGCTGACCACCGAGGACATCCCTCCGCTCTGCCTAATTAGTGCTTAGAAGGGTCTGGGATTTAACCTTCTTTAACAAATTTACAGCATTTGTGGTCAGAACGGCTTCATTCGGGTGATTGATGCCGCTGCCGCCTGGTGATGTCAAATCTACCGAGGAAAATATGTAGAAAAACAACCCCCCCACCCCCCCCTACCCCAAGCCAGTCAGTAAATAACAAATGTTTTGAAGTCGGTACAATATTAACGGTGCCCAGAAAGGCAGGGGCTGAGCTGAGCCTGCAAAGCCCCTAATTAGATGAGTAATCCTCATGTGAGTGCTGAAGTCATCGGGCCTCCATCACTTGATGTACACCGCAGGACTCCTGGAAAAAGAGCCGCATTGCAATACCAGCTCCATGAGGCAGAGCCCGGGTGGACACATCCATCTGCTGAGGTTAATCCCCCTCTTCCAGCAGCCGGGATGTTCCCCCACTGGAGAGCTTCAAACCTGCAACTGGGAAGATGATGGATTTTTGGGGAGGAAGTAGGAAAACAGCTTCAATATAGCCTTAGCTTGAGGGGAGGTTGGTGACAAATCATCCCCAGGACACAGCACGGGAATGGTTTTAAATTCATCATGTTTTGGGGGAAAACATCTATTCATACAAGCTTCCCACTAAGACCCTATAAAACCCCAAAATAAAAGAGAAAAGTTGTTTTTCAATGTCTTGAGGCCATCTCTGTGGGTCAGCATTGGGGTGTCAGATGGAAAATGGGGTTGTGCAGCAGGAAAAAGTTTAAAAACAAAATAACCCCTCCCCAACAAACAAAACTAAGGACTTGGTGCCTTGTATTTCAAACAACTGTTTCTGAGCAACTGCTACAGCTGGATGTTTACTGCTTGGGCAATGGCCATGAGCTGGTTTTAAAATGAAGCCTTGATAAAACAGCCACAGAAGCATCTGGGACTTGGGCAACACAATTGTTTTTGTAGCTTAACTGATGCAACCACGTTGGTCAATCTTCCTTTCAGCTGGCTGCCTACAAGGGCTGTTTAATTGGCAGAAGTGGGAGAAACAACCAGTTCTTGTCCTCTGCTACAGTGTGGAAACCTTTGGTGGCCTTTGGAGCAGGTGCTGCTGTTGAGTAGAACCATGGCACAGTGATGGTCGTGGTCACAGGACCAGGGCCAGCATCAGGACAAGCTCCTCAGGCTGGAAAAGCTGTTGGTGAAGCTCAGCCTCATGAAAGCCCCTGGAGATCTCTGGCAGATTGAGGCATTGGGGCTTCGGGCATCAAAGGGAAGCTGAGCTGTTGTGTGTGGGAATTGTGGGTCACTCTGGTAAAGACACGAGGTGTCTGTGGTGCCTCAAACACAAGGAAATGGCTCCAATGATTTTTCAGGAACACAGCTTTGGAAGGAGGTGGTAGTTAGAGGAGAAGTTGGATCCCAAGATCTTTCTTGGGATCTGGGTGTATGTCACACCTGGGGAGAATGGTCTGGCAGAGGCAGCAGAGAGTCCTGCCAGACCCCAGAAGGATGGGTCTTGCTCTGATGTGTGCATTTGCTGGGAAGAATATATCAGGAGGTGGCTTCCCTTTCCTGACAGTCCTGTGACTGCTTGGTGTGCATTGACAGGAACAACCTCAGCTTGGTCACTAGCTCTGAAACCATTCCAGAGCGTGGCCACCTCCTTGTGAGTATTTTTCAATGCCAGAACCCTTCCATGCCAGATGTTGGTTTGTGTTCTCCACCCTGGGTGTGTGTGTTCAAGCCTCCGAGGGGAAGTGGAGGTGAAGGAGCTGGGAAACCAGCCACTGTGCCTAGAAGGGCCTCTCCCAGCCGTGGTGCTGCCATTTGGCATGAGGAGTTGGAAGGTACTTTTTGATGGCTTTTAGGCTTTTCCCTGGCTCGGTGTTTAAATTCTAGCCAAGCTCTTCCCTCTCAGATAAATCCTGCTCCTCCTGGTACGTCTGGTGTTTGAATGAAACCTGCTACAGGTCTTGGCAGGGGATAAATCTGCTAAATATCCTTCACTGGTGTTTGTGATAACCGGGAGCTCGCTGTGGAATTAGAGCAGATTTCCAGGAGGAAAATAGGCAGGCAAAAGGTGACTGTGGAATAAGGAGAGCAAGAAGTTCTCCTAGCAAGGAAATCATCTATAGCACATGAAAGGAGTAGGGAGAGGGGGCACATACACGTTTGATTTGCTCTTATTTATTGCTCTTATTTATTACCCTTATTAAGAGGTATCATGATCGAGGTGGAGGAGGAAGAAGGGGCTGCAGCCCAGCATTGAGGGACTGTAACAGCATCAAGTGTGGAGCACTGAGCTGCTCAGGATCTGCAGGCAATAAATGCAATAAATGCTGCCATCTGCTGCACTGGCTCTGGCTGCACACACCCTTCAAGCCCTGTGTCCCTACACCGTGGTGTTTCCACACAGACCCACTCAAATGGAGAGAGCTGCCTTGGCTTCCTCCTTGGGTTATCCCATGGGTTACCTGCAGCATCTCCACTGGCTTCTTGTAGGAGAAAACACTGACTTTGGGGGGAGCTGGGTAGTCCTGCTCATAAATGCTATAGAAAGGAATGTGGAGCTTATACGTTGCATCCTCCTCTTGCTTTGATGAGCTACTTCTTGTTTATGTCAGGACAGATAAGGTTTGGGTTTTTTTTTTCCTCTTATACAGTGGAAAATTAGAAGAAAGTGGAGAGCTGGACTGTGTACGTTTGGAATAACTCTGATGACAAGAGGAGTTATCAGTTCAAAGCCTTTTTTTCTTGTTAATACCATGATTTCTGTATCAAATATAAAAATGGGGGAAAGAAAACCAATGGACAGATAAATTTGTGCCAGTCACCAGCAGCCTGGCTCATCTTGCTGAGTTGTCTGGGCACATAGTGAGCTGGTGTGGGGAGGAGGACACAGTGGAGGGGTGCTTGCCATGGGCACATAACATCTCCTTCCACTCTGAGGTACAGAAATCAGGAGGGAGGCATCCAGACCTTGAGAGCCATCTGCTGGCATCAGTCATGGTGATGGAAGGAGAGGAGCAGCCTGACTCCACAGCCACTCTGAGCATCACCAAAGTTTTGGGAGCTTTGCTTCTAGGAGTTTTTCCTTTCCAGGTTTCGATGCTGCCCCTGGACCAGCTCCTGCTATTTAATGAGCTGTCAGTTCAGAGCAGGTCCTGCTGACGTCAGACAAGAGCTTGCAACCTAATGCTGCCTTTCCTTGTAAGTTGGCTTAATGCTCCTTATCTTGTCCTTGCTCTGGCAAACAGCCAATTTCCCTAATTAGGATTAGGCCATGGCACTGATCCTGGGAATGGATTATCTCGCTGGAGGCTGTCAGGAATTGCTTTGGCAGCCAGGAGAGCTACAGGCTGAGCATGGCTCATTTCACATCTCTTTGGGGTGAGCACCACTCTTTAAAGTCTCCAGACT
This sequence comes from Brachypteracias leptosomus, assembly GCA_013401335.1. Classification (NCBI taxonomy): domain Eukaryota; kingdom Metazoa; phylum Chordata; class Aves; order Coraciiformes; family Brachypteraciidae; genus Brachypteracias; species Brachypteracias leptosomus. The sequence goes on from VYZX01026628.1 coordinate 442,075, forward strand.
CTTCAGCTGAGAGCCCTAAGACAGCAAAAGGGTTTAAACTGGAAGGGGGGGAAAAAGAAAGTTTTGCCTTCCCCTTGGGTACTGCACTAATTAATTCCTCTGTAATCATCTAAATATTAAGAATGTTCTGATGTGAGAGATCAGGACAAATAATGTTGAGAGGGAAGTGGGGAGCACATGGAGGCACCAACAGAGAGGAGAACATCAGGATCCTGCCCAACCTGGTGAGTCTCATGACCTGGGTGACTCTCTCCTTTAATGCTAGAGGAAACAAGGAGGGGCTTTGAGGAGAAACAGCACAAAACGTTGGTATAATAAATACATTCATAGCAGAAACAACTTGGTTCTTGTTCTGTGAGTGCAGGGAGGCATCTCTGTGGGGTCCACAGAGCCAAGGTGACCACAGCCATCACTGGCCATGGTCTCCAGGTCCATGTGGATGCAGCTTCATAACTTCTCTTGCAAACCACACTGCATCAGTTTTCGTGTGACTGGCTTAAAGCTCATGTGGGTAATTCAACTACCAACCCTCGTTACTGGAGCGTGCAGGCATCTCATGAGCTTGGCTTCATCCTCAGCCCAGAAAGCTCCTTTATCCTCATCCCACTGAGGGAAGCAGAGATGGAGTGAGGCTGAGTGACCTCCACAGGGGAGCCTGGAGACCAGGAGCAGAGCAGGACACTAAACCTACATCTCTTAATCATCTTGCTGCTTCATTCAAGGGCTACAGCTGGAGAAGGAAAAAGGCTCTATCATGTTCCTGTGGGGCACAGCACATGCCAAGCAAGCCTTAGCTGACATTTCAAAGACCTATTGTTTTTAAAAGCGGGTTCCTTCCATCTGGGAAAATGTTCTATTATCTGGGGAGGCAGAAACTTGCATCAGAAATCACTTGATTCCGTGGCCGGTTTGTCAGATGTCGGTCCAGACATTGTTTGGATGTCAGTCCAGACCAAGAATAGTGGATCTGACCAACTGCATGATGTGTTTACTTTGCCACCTGCTTTCAGGGACAAGCAAGTGGCTGTTTTGAATGTTTTTATGTGTGCAGAGAACTGTGTCACTGATGATGCTGGGAGACAGAGCTTCCCCCCCCCTCCGCCAAAAGCACAGGAACTGCGGATTCTTTTCCATGGGGGTATTTACATTCCCTGACAAAACAAACACTGGTTGGATTTCACAGGCGTTCCCGGAAAAGAAGTCACCAGTAGCTGCCCGTGATCTCCCTGCTCTTCAATTCGCTTTGCGTCAGAGGGATCGTAAAGTCAAGGATCACATTTGCAGATGCTCGGGCCCTTCATGATCTGCTGGAGCTGCCCAGGGGTTGTGTAAAGTTAATGATGCCAAACAAAGGCAGTTCACATCCAAATTGCGTATCTTCTGCTGTCTCATCTTCCCTCTCTCTGGAGGTCTGAGCTTCACAGGGGTTTTTTTGGGAGCTTCAGATGCTGTTTGATCTCCCAGTATTTGTGGGGCAGTCTGACACTCTGACCTGCATCTGGTTCCCACTGTGCTGGAGAGAGTCCTGTGCAGAGCCACAAAGATGCTGAAGGGAGTGGAACATCTCCCTTGTGAGGAAAGGCTGAGGGAGCTGGGGCTCTATAGCTTGGAGAAAAGGAGACTGAGGGGTGACCCTATTAATGTTTATAAATATGTAAAGGGAGAGTGTCAGGAAGATGGAGCCAGGCTCTTTTCAGTGTAATCTAATGATAGGACAAGGGGCAATGGGTGTAAGCTGGAACAGAGGAGGTTCCACCTAAATATGAGAAGAATCTTCTTCCCAGTGAAGGTGACAGACCCTGGCCCAGGCTGCCCAGGGAGGTTGTGGAGTCTCCTTCTCTGGAGACATTCAAAACCCACCTGGACGTGTTCCTGTGTGACCTGCTCTGGGTGATCCTGCTCTGGCAGGGGGGCTGGACTAGATGATCTTTGGAGGTCCCTTCCAACCCCTGACGTTCTGTGATTCTGTGCTAATCCCTGTCCTCACTCAGAGCTGAGGAGCAGGAGGGTCCTTGAGGTCCTTCAGTCATAATATCTAAGCAAGGAGTTCCCAGTAAATATCATCAGGAGGGTGCTTAGAAACTTCTTGCCCTTCTGTTGAGGTGCAGTTTAACTGCTGGTCTAGACACAACCCCTGAGGTCAGAAGAAAGAGAAGCACCGAGCTCAAGTTAAGCATGGTTGGGTGGCAGCAGAACAGAGTGATCTGTGCTGGAATTTAATCAGGGTATCCTGGCTTTGTGGGCAAACAGAGGAGAGCTCTGTGCCATACCTCAGATAGTGATGGCACCCAGCTGGCTGCCCTGCCGAGCTGCTCAGCTTGACTCAGGAGGTGAAATGTTCCTGACGTTGCCCTTTGGGTGTTGGGAGCCTTCCAGCTGGTGTGTGAGGCCTGGGTTGCAGCAGGCACGTCTTGCAGATGTAGATGACTTACCAGACTGGCCTATCTTTAAGATCTGGGCACTTCAGGGCATTTTTTTTCTTGGCTCTCGCTTACGCTGTTTTGAGTCTTACCAGTTCTTCTTCAAAGCACCATATGGAAATGATTTGAGATCTGCTGCTCAAAGCAAACTCCTCCTGCACTGGGGACCATTTCACAGGACTGTCTGCCCAGCTGACGTGCAGCAAGACCAAAACCAGCTTCCACACACCAGCTTTTGGGGCCAGGGCAGTGTTCAGCCCAAGGCATGGGTCACAACGGGGTTAGAGAGGGAGCTCCAGTGCTGTCTTCCAGCCTGTATCTTTCTGATCACACCAACTCCCTGCTTTGTTCCTCTGTCGCCTTTCACGGGGCAAAATTAGATGTTGATACCAGATTTATTTATGCTGCAGCTCAGACTAGTTGGCAAACGTTGTGCATTGTTGGGTGTTATGTGGTGAGTCCCCTTCTTCTCTGCTTGCTTGCAGGTGCGGTGAAGTGTCACACTGAAAACTCTCAGGTTCATACACTCAGCTCCAGAGTGTGGCCTGGAAGCCCTCAAATAATCTATTATTAAACAGGAATACGGGTTTTTTTCCTGTCTTTTGGTTCCCGGTCTTACATCTCCTGTATAGTCTCACTGAGACATGGTGTGCAGCAGCAATGGGGGGTTATTTTCTCTGCTAGTTAAAGCTTAAACAAAACACCAGAAGACGTGCCCAAAGGACACAGGGTGGGTCTCCCTCTGACGTTGTCATGGGCTGTGCTGAGCTCACACATTTTAGTTCCATTGCTGCCCAAGGTGGATTTTAGGGCTGTTGGGGTTGGTGGTGGTTTCTGTGGTAGAAGAAGTCTTTCTGTAGCACCAAAGCTGCTTCATCCCCCATCTCTGGAAGTATTCAAGGCCAGGTTGGATGAGGCCTTGAGCAACCTGGTCTAGTGGGAGGTGTCCCTGTCATGGCAGGGGGGTTGGAACGAGATGATCTTTGAGGTCCCTTCCAACCTAAACCAATCTATGAACATTGGCTGCTTCAGTCTGACACTTGTTCAGCTCTTTTCCTTTCAATCCCAGGGGCTTGTTTGAGGTGGCGGGACCTCAACGGGCAGAACATGGTTCTAACTCCTGTTCCTCCAGCCCTGCACAGGCCCTGGGAATTTTGTTGCCATTAAGGTACCTGTCAGGAAGCTTTCTTTGTGCTCTGCACACAGCAGGGACAGGCAGTTTCCTATGCTCTTAGTTCTCATCCTGGCTCATAGGATGTTTTTTCCCCCCAGTCACTGCCCCACTGTTTTTCCTGGCAGAGTGTGGTTGTTTACAGAGGTATTTTTACTGGCCTGGTGATCTGTGAGTTTTATTTTTATTTTGTTTTCATTTTCATAGAATGTTTGAGGCTGGAAGGGACCTCTAGAGGTCATCTGGTCCAACCTCCCTACACCAGCAGGGACATCTCTACCTAGGGCAGGNGTGGATCCAGGGCTCCTCAGCCCCTTCAGCTTCAAGCTGCTCCTCGTGCCCTTTTATCACTGCTCCTCGTGCCCTCTCCTCCTGTCCCACACACAGTTCCCTTGCCCTGGATCTCCTCCCCCCCCAGCCAACCCACTGTGCTCTCCCTCCCTTCCTCAGGAGTGCTCTGATGCTTTCTGCTTGCAGGATAATCCTGAGCCAACATCTCAATGGGGTTTATATGCCTGGTGTAAGCAGAATTAAAAGCTTCTTTCCTTCCCAGTGACCATTCTTTGCCTCTATTGCTGTTGATCACCACGGTGATAAATAGCACCATAAAAATTAAGAGTAATAAATTCAGTCTTTGTAAGAACTTCTGGGAAGCTTTGTTAAGAAAGCAAACAAATTATCTCCCCACTTGGGGTATTTCAGATGCTTTTTACAGACAAATTTATTGGTCTTTTATGAGATCAGGAGTATGTGCCCTACTTGACTTAATGCAGGGTGGAGATGAGCCAAGTGCCCAAGGATGATGAGGTAGCATTATCACTCAGAATTGTGATGATCTTGAAGAGGGCTGCTGGCTTTAATCGTGAAAATTGTGCTTTTGACCCCTCTTTATGAGGGTGAAGCAGAAGTGGATAAATATATAAACCCAACAGTGCTTTACCAAAAGGAGTGGACAGCCTGGACCACGCTCTCCAAGGCACTTAGGAGCCAACTCCTCTGGACTTGCAGGGACCTAAATATTGCTGGACACTTTCAGTCAGGATCTGTCCAGAAATCTCCTACTTCGGGCAGTGTTTCTTGGGTCAGAAATGAGAGGAATCAGGCTGCTAAAATCCAGCAAGTCCCATCTGCAGCTTCTGCAAGTCCATGCTGGGACAGATGATGATTCACAGCCCCTGCCTGGAGATTCATCTTGTCTCTGCCAGTATTTACCAGTCTCAAAACCAGGATGTCCCACCACTAAGGATGTGTGATGGTTCCATCAGTGAAATCCCTGCTGTGCTACCCCACAGTGCTTGCCACTGGGGTTTGAATCAGCACTGGCTACTAGATTTGTCTGAAAAATGAATATAATGGTGCTTCAGGACAGGATAGGAGGTGGAGCTGCATTGAAAAAATCATAGACTGGGTTGGCTTGGAAGGGATCTTGAAAGATCATCAGGTCCAACTCCCTGCAGGGAGCAGGGACATCTACAACTGGAGCAGGGTGCTCAGAGCCCCAGCCAACCTCACCTGGAGTGGTTGCAGGGATGGGGCAGCCACCACCTCTCTGGGCAACCTGGGCCAGGCTCAGCATCAAAAGTTTCTTCCTTCTCTTTAGTCTGGATGTTTCTGTGGAGATCTTATTAAATGTGACCAGGAGCAGGCAGCAGAGCTCTCCACCTCAGCCCTCCTCCTGGTGCTCCCCCAGGGGTGTTCTGCTGGCAGACGGGGCAGGTCTCCTCTGCTCCTCAGCAGCCACAGCCCCAGGCACCAGACAGCTCCGTGAGAAACTCTGAGTGCAGAAAAGTGTTTGAAATGAAAGTTGTGGGAAGGGTGCTGATGGTAACACCAGTTATTTACTCTGGAATGGTTTATTATTTAATTAGAGGCAGTTAAGCCCAGGGTCTGGCTGTAATTCAGAGCAGACCAAATGGAACAGGGCTTTTGTTTGGTTCCAATTTCTCTTGTGTGTGAAAACAAGCACATGAACATGTACAAACATGCTTGTGAGGAGCGTGATTTAACTTTCAAAGATCCCTCAGCACTGATGGGGTGAGGGAGCTCCACAGGAGGGACCTCAGGTGGGTGTCACAGGGTTTTGAAAGCCTGCTCTGTTCCCTTGATTACACCCCAGCCCTTCCACCCGACCTCAGGAGCTCAGGAGAGGGTTGCAGCAAGAGCACCTACGACAGCAGATTGTTTTCTGAATAAAGAGAATGTTGCAGAACAGGTTTTATGGGTCGGATCTTTGTTCCAGATGGGATCTATCCCAAAACAGCACCAGGACTTGTCCAAACAAGGAGATGTGACAACAGCAGAGAGCTTGCAAAAAGGGAAGGTAAAAACAAGGGTGTAAGGGGGAACACACACAGATTTTTTTTCTAGTGTTCAGAAACTTCTAGTAGTTTTCAGTTATAGAAATATTCTTTTACCAGGCAAGGAAGTAGGTTTGATATTTACTAATGCTGTTATGACAGTATTTAGTATTAATGATTCCTTACATTTTCTGGACCCTGGTTTCTAATTAACACACAAAGGCTATCAAATATTTCAGGAGCATGAAATCAGGAGCTAGCTTGGATGAAGATCTAAGACCTACACCTAAGCTGTTATTCTTTCTCTCTTTAATATGAGAACTAGTAAGGAAGAATCACCACAGCAGGTAGTTCCTGCTGGCTTATAAAGTCCTTCCAAAAGCACCAGTATCTTCTAATCTCACAACGCACTGATTAAACTGTAGTTATTGGAATAATTTTGGTTGTATGCTGCATGATTCTTCCGAATGAGTTTAAGGAGTGGTGAATTTTGGTGATGTTCTCAGTTATAAGGTGTGCACAAGGTTCAGGGTTCATCTCCTGCTCTCCCAAGCCCTGCAGAAGGGCCAGGCTCTCCCTCCAGCACACCACGCTGACATCTGACAGGCTTTAAGGACAAAAAAATCCTTTATTATTGAATATCTCAGCCAGGAAGACATAGAAAATAATTCTGCAAGCGGATTTTAAACTGATTATAACGAAATCTTTGCCAAACTTGAATATTTATGTCAATAATAATCTCAATAATAATATTTCAATAATGATATAGTATATATGTAATTTATTTCCCCCCCTTAGCAGTCTCTGCTCTCCCCACCCGGCGGTTTCAAGGCGAAGGCTCCTTTTCCCCGCCCTCCGCGGCTCTGTCATTATTTAATTAAGGGCTCTCCCGGCAGCCCCGAGCACCGTGCGGGCCTCTCGGGCGGGTCTCGGTGAACGCGGTGCTGCCCCTCACCCCGGTCCCGGCCGTTCTCCCGGGGAGCGAGAACCCACCGCGACCGCTCCCCCGGTCCCGCCGCGGTGCCCGCTCCCCTCAGCGCCAGCCTCGTGGCGTCTTAAAGGGGCAAGCGAGGCCGCCCCCACCCTTCGCGCTATGATCAGCATCAGCTCCTGGCATTGCCCCTTTAAGGTTACCGCGGCGACAGGGCTGGGTGAGAGCGAGGCGCATTGACGTCACGGCGGGCGCTGATTGGTCGGGCCGCTTGGTTTCCGGTGGGAGCTGCCGCCGCTGCCGCTGCTGCTGTCGCCGAGGCCGAGGCCGGTCCGGGACGGGCGGGGGGCGGTGAGGGCCCGGCGGA